>QGQJ01001325.1:0-14515 GCA_003206725.1 Blastomyces emzantsi
CCCCCCCCCCCTTTTTTTTTTCACTGCCTGGCATGGTTCAGCTTTACTTACATTTCCTTTCACGGATGTCGCAGGCTCGATGGATTGAATAAGCCCATGGACGATTTTGATATTGGTTATTACGGTCGTATTTTCAACGCGAAATGTCGCGAAATCGGCATGACCACCGTAGACTTTCCAGATGGTATGTCCTTTTCCCCGCCCTTGGCTTTTGATGCATTTAATGAACCCTCATGCTGATTAAAATCCTCAAGATGAGTACGTCGTCCAAATCGCCCGCTTCGACCCATCAAAGGGCATCTTCGACCTCCTCGATTCCTACGAAAAATTCCGCATCCTCTTCGGCGAAAACCGGCCCAAAGAAGAGAAGCCTCCCAAGCTACTGATCTGCGGACACGGCTCTGTCGACGACCCGGACGGTGTAGTAATCTACGACGCCGTCATCGAGCACATCGACAACAAACTCCCCCACCTCAAGTCCTCCATCTGCGTCATGCACATCCCGCCCTCCGACCAGATCCTCAACGCCCTCCTCTCCAAAGCGCGCGTGGCCCTCCAACTCTCCAGCCGCGAAGGCTTCGAGGTAAAAGTCTCCGAGGCCCTGCACAAGGGCAAGCCCGTCATCGCCACGCTCGCCGGCGGCATCCCGCTGCAAGTCCAGGACGGCAAAAACGGCTTCCTCGTCCAAGTCGGCGACTCCGACGCCGTCGCGCAGCACCTCTACAACCTCTGGACGGACGACGAGCTCTACTACCGCCTCAGCAGCTGGGCCGCGGACAGCGTCAGCGACGAGGTGAGCACGGTCGGCAATGCGCTCTCGTGGCTGTATCTGGCCAGCGAGATGTCCAAGGGGAAGACCGTGGCGCCGAACGGGAAGTGGATTAATGATATGGCGCGCGAGGAGGCGCGGGAGCCGTACGGCTGGCGCGAGAATCGGTTGGAGAGGGCGTTGGGGGATGAGAAGGGGATTGGGGTTGGGGTTGGGGGGTTTTCGCTGCATAGGAGGCGGTCGAGAGATTCAGTGAGGTAAAAGGGGGTGGTGGTAGGTAGGGTAGGAGAATGAAATCGAGTTGCGTGGGTTTGTTTGCTTTTATTTTTTTCGATAATTTTTTTACATTATTTTTTGAATTCGCGGCTTGAATATGTCGACGAAAAAGAAACATTGTCTTTCTTTGCCTCTTATCGCATCATTCTGGGTTTGCCGGCCGGTTTGGTTTCTTTGCAATTTTGTGATTATGTTGTCCATGTACTTGCACGGAGTAGATATACGTTACTGCTCGGTTACATGTTTATATGTATGTTTATAAATTTATAAAATTGCCATTTCAAATCCCCGTTCACATTACATAGCTAATGGATAGCTGTTGGGCTTCATGGTATGCGGTTCTTATGGGATATGGAGAGTGGAGGGTGGGGGGGGAATAGGAAAGAAAGCCACTTGCGCGTTAGAAAAAAAAAAAGAAAAATCATATCCGATGAGAAACGGACATTTCATGATGATTGATTATTCGTCGTTGTTTTTTTTTCTGTTCACTCCTGCCCTGTCAAGATATTAAAGAGAGGACATTTTTCTATTTTTTTTTTTATTATTCCACATGAGTATGGAGGAAAGGTAGGTACGTGATGCGATTTACGAAAGAAGTCATAAATACGGAGTTGGTTATCAAGGGAAAGAAAAAAAGAAGTCATTGTCTCCTATCCCATTAAACCGTCTACCGTCTACCGTCTACCGTCTACCGTTCACATTCCACATTCGACATTCGTATGGCTCAATTACACCTTCGTTTATTCTCTCTGGCAAACTGAGGACAATCTTCCCAAGAATGAAAATAAAATAAAAAAAAAGGGGACGTCGAACAAGGGCGAAGATACATTATGTGTGTAGACATACATATATAACGTGTATATGACGGCTCGGAAACAAATCGCTAACGTGCACAAAAACGCAACGGGAGGGGGGAATCGAGCTAAAAGAAAAATTGGAAAAATAGGTATTAAGCCTGAATCAAGGACTGAATTTAGGAGACGGTGATCGAAAGGTCTGAAGGGTTTTGGTTCGTCGGTCGTTCGTGGAAGCTGCGAAGAAGTATGGTGGAGGGAGGGGGCGCGAGACCGCCAGGGGATCTTGGTATATTTCTTCGAATGGAAATCAATTTTCGAATCCCCGTGTTGCTACAGTATCGTGGGCCCGGGCGGCTGTTCCTCCACTGGGAGCCTCTTTAAATGCTCCCCAACATTACCATGTGGAGAAAGAAAAGCTGACGAACGGAGAAAAATTCCATTCCTTCCAAACCCAGCACGCTATCACGACTTCGCAAGATAGTCCCCAACCACGCCCAGCTTACAGCAAAGCAACCGCCAATCCCAGCGCGCCGAGGCCAAGGGAGCCAGCGAGTTGAGTCGCGCCGGAGTCGCCTTGTGCGACGCAGACCTTGCTGCGCGTTTGGGTCGATGGGTTGTAGCAGACGTTCGAAGGGGTGATGCAGGAGACGTAGCCGGTGCCGAAGCAGTCGCTGCAGGTTGTGCCACCGTTCGGGCAGGTCTGGAAGTCCTGGTTGCTAGGCGCATCGTCATCATCGTCATCGTCGTCATCATCATCACCACCGCCGCTGCTGCCACCTCCTCCACCGCCCCTCTTGGGAGCGCGGACTTCAAGACCCTGAGCGCGACGCTCGACTGCGGTGATCGCGATCAGGTCGCTGGGGTTGTTTGAGGTTGCGGAGGCGACGAGGCCGAAGAGGAGGATGAGGAGGGTCGTGACCAGTGGCCAGCTCTTCTTTAGGGTGAAGGAAGACATTTTTGTTGGTATGCTTCTTGGTGATCGAAGGTGGGAGTGTGGAGAGAGGATTTATTATTGCTGGTTGCTGCGATTGGGGAAGGAAAGAAGTGTGATGGGGATGAGAAATGGGAAGCCGGAACTGAGGAGGGAGGATGGGGGATGGGGGATTAGAAGCATATATATAGTATTTTTTTTCAGTCCAGGCTCTGTCTGATGGGCCTGCGCGTTTTGAGATTGGCTTCGTTTTTCCGCCTTTGGTTCTAAGGGTTGAACACTATCCTCACCGTCAGTTGAGCGAGTGGTGGCTGGATTGACTCACACGGCCACACTCCCGGTTGCTGTTGGCTACTGGCTTCTGAAAAAGAATTGATATCGGTCAGAAAATGAAAAAAAAAAAAAGATTGTCAACCCGTGTTTGGGAAACCAAGTCAGCCTGCTGCCAGGGATCTGCGCAATGAGTTGTGCTTAATTTAGGCGCAAATCGGCCCTCTGCCTCCACCCTCGTTACGGGTTCCTGGAGACAAGCAATTCATACGGGGGGGGCACGCTGGTGGGGTGGAACAGCGCCTCACTGCCAAGCCGCCGGAAGCCTCTCAAACATTTAGGGCCTTGGTATAGCAGCGGTTTCCTCCTGTTTGGCTCTTGGGGTTCGGCAGAGCCAAGGAATGCAGCCAGTGATTGGAGCTTCGCTGCCCCCCCCCCCCCTTTCGAGCTAATTCCGAGAGGCCGACACCCAGTCCACGGAAGCGACAACAACAAAACTTTTTAGGGTTGGATGCTGGAGATCGACATGGGATACTATGGGGCCTTTTTGGCCGAGTGCGATTTTTAATTGGCTGTGTTCCCGACCTGAGGCTCTGCTGGGGTTTTAGTTCTCAGTGGCCTTGGAGCTGCATGCCATGATGCCAAACCATTCTTGAAGGTCCTTGATCAGTTTCTTGTGAAAAGGCTCTAGAATCATGGGAAGAAGTATGCAGTTCCAGGACCTCGTGGGCAACAAAAACAACCCGCCCAACAACTGTTGACTATCGAATACGAGGGTTAAATTGCGTCGAGGCTTTCAGCTGAAACCGAACACTGAAGGGCGCGGGAAGCGGTACCAAAAAATCATTCGTGAAAGCGCGATGTTCGCTTTCTAGTCCTGCTCACTAGGAAATAGTTTCAGCCTCGAATGTGAGCAAGAGCAGCTGAACAGTGGGAATCTTGGCCGGCGCCGTCACGAGAATACGAGAAGCTAAAGCCAGATCGAGAGTCTTCAAACGCTAAAAGTGGCGTTAATCGCATGGGGAACGAACCACCAGATGCCCAGAGCGTAGCTGCGCGAAAGTCAAAATTTTTTCCAATCACAATCTCGTCAGCCAGAATGGAGATTCTGAATTGTGATCGACTTCCAGAAAAGCGCGAAGAGTAAATTCTTCGTATCCGATCATTCTCATAACAGAAAAACCATATCACTCCGAAAAAAATGACCAAGCAGACTGAAGACTTTCTCCGCCTGGCATACCCTCATACTTCGCACACCGCCTTAACGGAGAATTCGTGGGTACAGTCGCATCGAGCCTGCTGCCTTTCAGCAAGAAGACAAGCATTTTTCTTTTTGCCGATCGCTGGTGGGTAACTCGTGAAGCTCGTCGAGAGGCTGAACACTGGGGCCTGAAATTTGAACTGTTGAGTTTCGCGCTAGAAACTTCTTGATTTCATTGTTTCTCGGAAGAGAAAATTTCCAATTCACCAGAAAAGTGTGGTACCGTGGACAACCTGCAGATGCCATGTTTATGCAGGTTGTGAGGTTGCACGGTGCCCAAATATAGCGCAGAGCCGCATCTTAAACCTGCAGACAGCCAAAAACGGCCCAAACGGCCATCACACGTTCATAATCACTCCGGCGACATGCCTTGGTCGAGCATGTGAACATAGATGGGCGTTCCTCTGCAGCCATGGAATTCAAGCCAGCTCTTCAACCAATAGCTTCGTGGTGCTTTGCAAACGGCACAATTCCGCCACCAACTTGCCAACAAAGAGCAGCGAAAGTCTGTTGAAGTGATATCAAGCCATGTGGGAAATGGGCTGCTTATCTCCAGAAGCTGTGCTGCGGGCTTGGTCAAATGTCTCAACCTCGACGATATCAAACTTTCTCAGAGCAAGCCGGAGGAAACACCAATTCGAACCACGTCAGACAGACTCAACGCCATTCGCCGTGATTGGGGAGTTTAGTTGGGCGCCGCAATGTCGGGAGCCTTTCAAAGTCGATTTTTATTGATTTGACTTTGCGCTGGCCCCTAACATCATGAGATAAGTTATGCAAACTACCCTGCCCAACAGAAACGTCGCGGTGGTGATAGTGATTGATGCCCGGACCTAGAAGAATATCCCAACAAGCGCCATGGCGCTGAAACATCGGTCATTGCTGGTGAAACGCCTGATTCCAGTAGATGGACCAGATAAGAGTGCTGTTGATTGGTGCCAGATGACAAAATGCCGTGAAATATGATTCCGCCCCTGAAAGCATAAAATATCAGCCTGGCTGGTCAAATGGAATTGGAAATGTTCACTCACTGTTTCAGTTGGATTTTGGTCCGGGTGCCTCAGTCGCAGGGGATGCATTTATTAATTTACTACTGACCGAAAGTCAGAGCTTTTGAAAGGCTTTCTCTCGTTGTTCTGATGCACTCAATCTCCGATTTTCTTCGGGTAGCCAGAAACTCTCCAACAACAGTAACCAGGAGAAATACACTTATCAGCCACGTTCTCACTAGCTAATTTCGTCAACTCGTTTTCGCGCATTCCCGAGTACTCGATGAGCAGCCACCCTGTCAAATATACCTGGCGCATTCTTCACGACGCCAGATGTATAACGTTCTTTTATCATCGATGCGAACTTCTGGCATCTAGTTGATCGCATCTGCTTCGCATCTCGTGCCCTAATGCTATATCCAGCTACGCTGACCAGATTTTGTTTGCATTGCCGTCGAATGGGGTAGGCAAACCTATCTCGCAACCAAGAGTGCGGCAACCCTTACGACTCTTGGATAGGTTTGCGAATTCCTTTTGTGCATTGTTTCCTGGCTGCCACACTTCATCAACTGAGAGTGATGCACCGGTTGATCCATAGCACATAGTCTTAAGTTTGGTGCTGATGATTAGATGGGGGAAATCTTGGAAGTCAAAATGGATTGGACTGGTGTGAGCTGCTGAATATCTGAAAGTCTTTCCGAGCACGCTGCTCATGGTTTAAAAGTCCCGGTTGTCCACTATGCCCTTGACGTGCTAATGTATATGTACCACTACGATAAAGAAACCCCCTTGTTAGTTAGAGGTTATTTTCCATCCTGCTGATTGGAACTTACCGCCATCGCGTCAATTACAAACCTTCTAGCGTAGCTGTCCCCTAACAACCCATGGCTATTGACAACTCAGGCTAAATTTGTGCGTGATGCGTCTTCATTAATACTTCATAATTGGAATTGGTTCCATCAGAACGCGATTTCACGGAGGGATTGGAATTTATGTTCGAAGTGACGTCACTCTATAAAAGTCACGTGAGGCGACTGAGAGAAACGTTATCCGATCATTCGCCGCCGAAAAATCAATGTATTTAACAATAGCTTTGGCACATCAGGCCGTGAAGACGATGCTAGATTTAATTGCAAATATTTGACCAGGGCTCTCTCATTCACTATCGAGGGACGCGCTGCCACCCTTCTCGCCATTTACGGGACTTCCCCTGCCAAACGGAGACCATATCGTAAAACCCTAATATTCCCCCAGCCGCAAAGGGCTGGTAGTACCGCAAGTCAGGGGTCGTGTGCGGCCAGTTCATCTGACACCCGTTCATAATTCTATATTGTACCCGCGGGTGAAGATAAAGCGCACCCCAGCATGGATTCGGCCCCGCGGGAAATTCCTGGGTACTACTATGGTACGTATCGGTGCATCGTACGTATGGGGCTTCAAGCAGCAATGCGGTGCGAGATGATGCATAGGGGTCTCTATGCAATACAATACAATATTGCTTTATTTTAAGACAGGCTTTTCACATATATCAAGTGTGTATTACTGCTTCGGGTTTGTGCCCGCTTTCGGAGCCTGTATACTCTATTGTTAAGGGCTCACTGACTGAAATAGATGGCGAGATAGTCATGGGAATATTAAATATATTCACCTTTCTGTATTTCCATATAACTAAAGGTTATTTCAATTTTGTGCTCTGAACTAACCATGATCTATATCCTAGACGCCGAGAAGAAAAAGTATTTCAAAGTCCAGGCAAATCACGCTGCACCATCCGGATCGAAGTACACTCGCGATGACATCAAAACAAGAACGGAGGCCTCTCTGGTCAGTGTCATGCAGCGCCTCATGTGTAGCTAATACAGTCCGTCATGCTAATAGCAAACTACAGAAGCGAAAGAGAATAGAAGAGCACTCCCAGCGGTTATCAACAGAGACCATCAAAAGGTCAAGCCTGTTACATTGTCCTCTAGGTGGCAAATTGCTTCAGCGGGAGTCTGGCATGTTATCCTCCTCAAGGAGCATAGTTTCCGAACACCGCGCAGCCGCATGTGCAAGGCTATTTTCTAGGAATCGTTTGGTCGATGTAACTAGCTATGATGCTAGATTTCCCGTGTCGAAGTTCGCCAGGGACCCTTGGAGTGGAAATCTCTTGGTTGGTGTGTATCCGAGTTTCCCACGGCCGTTATTCTTCTTGATATTGATGTATTTTTAATCTAGCTATCAATACGGCATCGAATTACAACCTTCTGTATGGCCTACCAATCCATCGAACTTTTATGTGAGTATCGGGCCCTACTGACGAAGCTGTTATTAGGTCTTATCTTCCTAAGAAACAAAGTCGACCCTGGCAGTACAGATTACATCAGAGACAGTGTAACCGTGCAATGGTGGGATATGACTGGGTAAGTGTGATCGCAAAAGGAACTTCAGCATTTTCTAAGGAGTTTGACAGGTCACTTCGCTCTCAGTAGGCCCAACCGGCTGGCTTCTGTAAGTGTCTATCTATCGGTATGTTTTCAAGCGGACGATATGTTAAGACGATATATACAGTGTTTCATCAAGCAGTCCAAACGGCGAAAGCGTTCATGTTTCAACTTCTAGACTCACAAACCCATTGGATAGCCGGTCCGCGTCCCAATACGTAGTTGGTAAGAATTCTCTCGCATGTTCTTTGGAAATTGCTGCTTCGTTCCTAGAGCTACACTAACCGTATGTCTATCTAAGATACCGCAACCACATTTTGCTACCCCGGTTCAATGGTATGGTGTTCCGCCCCGTGCCCAAGTGCAACAGAGAGCATATTTGTAGTTGGCAAATCAAGTGATCTGTTACTTATCACCGGGATCGATTCACACTGGAACACGCAAACCGCCAGGATGCCGAATACTGCTGATATCATGGCTGTTGAGTGGCTGACCCCTCGAGTGGTCATGGCCGGGATGACCAACTCCCTGGTGCAATTCTACGATTTACGTAGCCAGGATACCGCGACGAGACTCCAACATCCACATGGTGTGTATAAAATTCGGAAGGTAGATGAATGGCGGATTGTGGTGGCAGGAGCGAAGAAGAATGTATGCTTCAATTATTGGAACTTCCCTCTATTGCCCTTGACCATCATCGCTAATATACACCTTGATAGCTACATATGTATGATCTCCGTTATGGCCGCAGCGGCATTACAAAACGTCCCCAACCCAACAAACCCAGTCACATCTCGACAGAACCCTACCTCTCGTTCCACGGCTATGAAAACGACCATATATCGCACGATGAGCTAGACATTAATCCCGAAACTGGCCTTCTCGCCTGTAGTAAGTTGCTACACCTTCCGCACTCCCCCTACCCCACCCCTTCATAATCCTACCCGAGAAAAAATAACTAAACACTCAACTAACTCCATCCTAGGCTCCCCTTCCAACAAGATCCAGCTCTTCTCCCTCAACACCGGTAAACTTATCATGCCGCCACCCCTCATCCCCTCTACTCGATCTTCCCTGCCGCCCACCCGCATCCAACCACAATCACGCCAGCGCGGGGCCGCGGAAATTTCCAGCCCCAACCGCAGAGACATACCCATAACGCACTATCGATACCCGGACAAGATTACCTGTCTGCGTTTCGAGAATCTGAAGGAGGTGCCAACGGCAAATGGTGCGGGAAATACGGGTAAACCGAGTTTGTTAGTTAGCGCGGGATCTATGGTGGAGGAGTGGCGTATGTGAAAAAGATTTTGATTTGAACTTGATTTGACATATAAAAGACATGGATGCGCCTAGCGGGATGATGGACTTTGTTTTCATCTTTCTTTTTTCATTCGTTTTACTCGAGGCCAACCGGCGCCAACATTTGATCTACATATGGTTTTGCCTTTTGCATTTCTATATTTGGGAGGCATTTTATGGCGTTTTCAAAGGGGTTAAGGATGGGACTAACAAATGAAGACGGGGATACTGGGGTTTACGGTTCCGGACTTCTTTGAAAAATATCTTTGTTTTGTCTTCGGGTGGTTATTATGATCATTTTCAACAGCATGCATACCAAGTAGTTTGGAAGGGGTCTTTGGAGCTGGGAAGAGTGCGTCTAGGCGTGTAAATGCGTGATTGATGGAATAACATGTAATAATATTGCTGATGCTGATGCCGTGTACATTAGATTTATTCTGATTTATTCTGTTTAACTATATTTTGGCAATTATGCTAATTGTAAAAAATGATTGCACTGCCGGTGTTTATTTTAATCCCTGGTGAATACACAGGACTCCCAACACACAAATGTAGATGAAGAAAGAAATCTGATCAGGGAACAAGGCGGGACTTTAGATGAGAAAACTTCCGCCAAAAACCTAATCAAATAAGCTACAGCCTCCTAAAAGGGAAAGCAAAATCTAAGCCGTCAGACTACGCTTCTGGATTATATACATATCATGTCACTTCTTAATCTAACCATAAAACATAGAACCCATGCACACATCCATCTACATTTACATCCCCCTCTCCTCCGGAAATTCATCCGCAAGTTTCAACCGCGCAACGACATTCATACTGAAAAGCTCCTGAACCAACAACTTCGCCGCATAGGGGATAACCATCTTCACAACCCCACGCGACGTCTTGCACCGCTGACACCAACCCAAATACCCCATAAACCCACAACTCTCACAGACATCTACCTCATGCCGATCAGACGAAATCATCAACCGCTCTAATAGTAGCTGGCTCGTTCCATACGCAATTAGACAATCACGTTCCATCTCGCCTAGCCGCAGGCCACCATCCCGCGACCTCCCCTCCGTCGGCTGCCGCGTTAAAATTGCCCGCGGCCCACGCGCCCGCGAATGCATCTTATCCTGCACCATATGCTTCAGCTTCTGGTAATAGATGGGTCCCATGAAGACATACGCTGGGAGCGGTTCGCCCGTGATGCCGGAGGTGAGGTAATCCTTGCCACCATACGAGAAGCCATGGTCGACAAGGATAGCGGACATTTCCTCCACGGGGCTGCCGCCGAAGGCAGTCCCATAGCCGAACTGGCCGGAGAGAATGCCCGCTTTGCCAGCGATGAGCTCGAGCATTTTGCCCACTGTCATACGTGAGGGAAAACCGTGCGGGTTCATGATAATGTCCGGCACAATTCCGAGGTCGCTGAAGGGCATATCTGCGTGTTCGGCGATGATGCCGACGACGCCCTTTTGGCCGTGGCGGGATGAGAATTTGTCGCCGACTTCCGGTACGCGGGTTTGGCGCGTCTGGACTTTGATGAGTTGATTTTCAGCCTCGGTGGCAGAGATCATGACCTTGTCAATATAGCTGGGATCGGGGAGTTTGTAGGTTTGCGGGGAAGGAATGTAGGCGATGGGCCTGCCGGCGTCGGAACCTGTGATGCCGGACGATAGCGCGTTTTCCGGCGTGACTTTGTTGATATACACTTCGCCCTGGTTTACCTTTTCGCCGACGGCGGCGAGACCGTCGCTGTCGAGGAGGGCGTGTTTGCGGATTGGCAGGCCATTTTCGCGGTCGGGGCCTTTCAATTTGTCCTTTGTGCCGTTGGAGTAGCTTTTGAGGTTTGTGGAGTATTTGCGGAAGACCTGGCAGCGGCCGAAGCCGCGGTCTACGGAGCCCTTATTTATGACGAGTGCGTCCTCAATATCGTAGCCGGAATAACTCATAACGGCAACGGTTGCGCTTTGGCCGGCAGGGAGCTTGTCGTACTTGATCAGCTCGATCGCTCGGGTTTTCACCATGGGTTTTTGCGGGTAGACCATGGTGTAGAGAAGGGAGTCGATGCGAAGGAATTGGTTATTGGCGATTGCGCCTATGGCCTGCTTACCCATAGCGCATTGGTATGTGTTTCGGGGTGATTGGTTATGATGTGGGTAGGGGATGAGGCCGGCCACAGCGCCGAGAATGGTAAACGGTTCGATTTCCAAATGGGTCGTGCCATCAGTAATGTCCTTCTCATATACGGCGATATAGGAGTCGTTTTCCTCATTACAATCCAGATACTCCACTAGACCATGAGCCAAAAAGTCGTCGAATTCCATTGTCCCGCTCCTCAGCGACCAGAGATGGCTCTTGGTTACCTTAGATTTCCCGTCTTCAACAATGATCAATGGGCGACATATACGCCCATCGTCCGTCGCAATGTGCACGGCGCTTTGATGATGATTGATGAAGACGCTGATGAATTCCGAAACCCGGCCCGTCCGCCGCAGCCGACGGAACGAATTTAAGAAAAACTTCGGCCGCCGCGTTAGGGCGATCGGAGATCCGTTTAAGAAGATAATGTAAGCACCCTGGCCATGCAACTCGCGGCCGCCGACAGTCTGCACGTCTTCCGCGCCAAGGGCAAATATGAGGTTCCTCACAGGCTCCTCCTCGTCGTTGGTAGTGATATGCGTCATGAGCGCCAAGTTCTTTACAAGACCACAAGCCTCGCCTTCCGGAGTATCGGACGGACAAAGCATGCCAAACTGGGACGGTTGCAGGGCTCGAGGTCCCGAAACTTTGCGGGTCTTCTCAAACTGACTCGAGATACGTGTCATCATGCCCAGAGCGGCGATGTAGCTCAATCTGCTTAATACATGAGTGACACCCGCCCGCTCCATGCGGAAACGCTTTAGGCTCCAATTACCGGTTGAGATGGCCCGGTTCATACCCTGGGTGATGTGATTTCCATGAATGGCGACGACCCCATATGCATCGAACTGTTCCGTCCGCACGGGCTTCTTCAGCACCTTATCAATATTCATTTTAATATCAAATTGAAACTTCTTGAATAAATCCTCAAATAACAATGCCAGGAGCTGGCCAGCCAGTTCCAGCCGTTTGTTCCCCACATAATCCCGATCATCTACTAGACTGGGGTCATGCTTCGCCATCAAAACACGCCGAGCCATATGCGCAACGTACAACGCCTTGGGCCGGAAGTTCAAGTTTTCCACGACGACATGAGAGATGATAACAGAGGAAATTGCTTCAATGGCTTCCTGGACATGGTTTCGCCGGGTAATGCCAAAGCTGTTCGGTTTCCGGTTGATTTTGATTCTGCTACCGATATATTCTAGCGCCTGATGTTGGGTATATATCCCGAGTTTCACGGTCTCCTCGAAGTTAATGGCAAAGTCTTCTTGGTAAGTGCTATCTATGCCGGCAACAAGAAGCAACATTTCCTTGTCGGACTGGATGCCCATCGCCTTGAGAAGGATGACAATTGGAACGTCTTCATTAAGAACGTTATGTCTCATGTATATCCGTTCCTTTTTTAGGATGATGTAACTCTTCGACTTCCGTTCGTTTGAGGAACTGTCCCACGGCCGTTAGTGAAATGTCTCCCGTATACACTGATAAAAATAAATAAGGATATATAAAAGGCTGAATATATCCAAAGAATAGTACACACCTAGTAACCGAAGCCTGCACAATCTCCTTCTTCAAATCCGTCTCCACAATAACCCGATTCTTACTCAACTGCTCCTGTACCAAAATAACCTTCTCCGTCCCATTAACGATGAAATACCCGCCAGGATCAAGCGGGCACTCTTGCAATAGCTGCATCTCCGCCTCTGATTTATTCGACAACACGCACTTGGAGCTCCGCAGCATAACCGGCATGCGACCAATCGCGGTCCCGTTCCGTTTGACTCGTTTTCTGCCACGGACATATTCGAAATCGACCAGGATCGGGGCCGCATAGGTCATATCACGCAGCCGGCATTCGTTCGGTGTGATAGTAGATGCTACATCGAATTTTGAGTCTTGTTCTTCGTCTGCCCGCCGGGGATTGCCCAGGTAGATGTCGTGGAACCTAAATCAAGCAAGCCAAATTGTTCAGAAGATGTTTATAAAACGTAATATATCCAGTAGAAAATAGAAAATAAGGAATAAGGAATAAGTACCTAATATAAAAGTTTGGGTCAACATCGCTACGAATCTCCGCGCTTGCCTGTACGATCTTCTTCAATTGAACCTCGACGAAGTAATTATACGAGTCGATATGCTGCTTGACTAAGCCCTTAACCTTGAGAAAAGCGGGCAGTAAATTCCATTTATCTTCGGCAGTGTTGATCGGGTCTGTGAGAGATTTGGTGTAGTAAAATGGTTTAAGGAGCGCGTCGAAATCCTGCATTTTCAGCGTTAGCCAATCCCCATGTAATATACTAGCTTCCACAGGCCAGGAAAACAGAAGAACATGAAAATAAGATAACATACGTCACCTCCTCTCTTCTCCTTCTTATGATTCGAGTGCTCATGCCTATGCAATTCCGCCGTTTGCGTATGGACGGCGGTGGCCGCGGGAGCGGGGCCAAGCGCAGAAGGGGTCTTTATGGGCGGAGCTGTTTGAGCCGCACGTTTCCGTTTTATAGGACTTCCGGGCATAACTGGGAGGGGTAGAGAGTCTACTTCCTATACACATGAATTTGTCAGGTTTACATGGCTGTGGGGGTGAAGATGAGCTATACCATAGCTGCGTGTAGATTGAAAACCAAAAATGCGTTTTCACGTACCTTGGAGGGGTTGGCTGGCGGAGCTGCCGTTCTTCGAGGCAGCATTACCCTCTTTCAAGCAGCCTTGGGAAATTAGGCGAGCTCGGAGAGGAAGCGAGATATGTTCCTAGAAGAACATAGACAAAGGAAATTAGATCATAAATCGCGAGCGGTCATGTTTGATAGAGCAATATGTCGTTCTCTCACTCTCTATTTCTCAAAGTTACTTTTTTTCCCCGATGACACTCATCCGGAACAACATGGCACCGAGATTCCGATTGATTATATAATAGATTAAGCAGTGGTCCAAGCTTTTGAGGCTAATCCATTTACAGAATATAGTCACGTGCAAATTTTATCCTGATTACTAAGCGGCATTTCCAACGTCCCTCACATCTTGATATCAGACTTTAGATATCAAGCAGCTCACCTCCACGAAGCACCCAGAAACAAAGAAATAGAAAGGGAAAACACAGTTCGCTACTCCAAAACCACTAACTCACGACCCCTCTTTTTGCCACTGCGTGCTCTTCTGTTTACAACCAAAAATAATAACCCCCCCTTCCCCCCACATCTCACTGCCCCTCCTCGCTCCTTTTTTCGTCCAATGGTGTCACTTCCCCGCCTCCATTAGCTATTCCCTGCCCCTCTCAAAGAAACGAGCCAGTTTGATGCCCGACAAGCCCTTCCTTTCCTCCGCCTTTAGTTTTCCTACTCCATTGGCCTCTAATAGTTTT
>QGQJ01001326.1:0-40100 GCA_003206725.1 Blastomyces emzantsi
ATCAGGTGATATGGCAACGATGGATTCTACCACTAGACCAATGATGCTGTTCTTGTTATGAACATAACCAAAATCATCCCGTGATATGGTAAAATGCTTCACTCCGGACCGAGAATTTCACCGATAGCCTGGACCAATCCAACCTACCAAGCTCTCGCATTGCTGGGGGCGGGCGTTTCTCGACTCCTCCAGGGCTGATGAAATCCAATCGACAACTTGAGGCACGTTAAATTTCATTCACCATGGCAGCCGTAGCTGCTTCGGCGTCTGGCACGGCCCCCAATTCAACGTGAGTGTCCTCGAACCCTTTTCCCTGATCAAAGACTTCAAGTTTACTGACCTTGTTCGATACTATTCTTCTAGTGTCTATGTACGTCAGAAGCAGGAGTTCAAACTACTTCCTAGTCATAATAGAAAAGTATTGGAGGACTAACAAAACAAACCCACATTTCGCGCCCCTCATGTACAGGTCCGAAATCTCGAAGAAAGAATCAAAGTCGAGCCCCTCAAAGAAGCCCTGACCGAAATTTTCTCTGAATACGGCAACATCATTGATATCGTCGCGAAGACAAACCTAAAAGCAAAAGGCCAGGCCTTTATCGTCTTTGATAATGTAGACTCTGCCGCGCGCGCAATTGACGAGATCAACGGGTTTGAACTTTTTGAGAAACCTATGGTGTTGGACTATGCCAGGACGAGAAGCGATGCGATAGTGCTAAAAGAACATGGGGAGACGGAGCTGGAGGCCCATAAGCGGAAGAGGTTAGCGGAGAAGGGTCAGTTCTTTTTTTTTCTCTTTTCGTTCCGTTTCGTATGTTTAGAGGTCGTGGCTGACCTCACTCTTTTGACGCTTTAGAGAGGAAACAAGCACAGGAAGCGCTCGAGGCGCAGAAACAGCTGAAGCGTGGAGTTGCTGCACCGGGAGGCACGGAAGCCCGCCCGTCAAAGATCAACAGAGGCGCTGGTTTGAAACCTTCCACTGCCGCCGCCGCTCCGGTTATCCAAGACGAATACCTACCGCCCAATAAGATTCTGTTCTTGCGGGAGATCCCTGATTCGTTAGACCAGGACGGCCTTACCGCGATATTTGGTAGATTCGAGGGATTCAAGGAAGTGCGCATGGTGCCGGGCCGGAAAGGAATTGCATTCGTGGAATATGAGGCGGAAACGGGTGCTATCAGTGCTAAGGAGGCTACGTCTGGTATGCCGTTGGGGGAGAATGGGAAACCCATTCGGGTGACGTTCCAGAGGCAGTGAGGACTCTTTTTCGTTTGACTTTGTTTATCTTATACTGTTCGTTTGCGATGGCAAATTTCTATGTGCTTTTATGATATCGCTGTGATATGTTTTTAGGCGTTGGGCTTTATGAATGGGATAATGTGCTCCTGAGTCTTCATCCAATTTATTATAGGCTGTGGCTAGCTGTGTGAGATATTAAAGGAAAACGTTAATGCATATATCGTTCTACGAAGGACGCGCATGGAAATTGTACAATGGCCCAGAAAGAGCGGTGAAATTAAAAAATAATATCCTTATCCTCCTGCTCTCCAAGAATATCGGCGGGCGCCGGGGTATCTGCTAACTCTGACTCTGCAATTTCGTCCTTCTCTGCTGCTTCTCGTTTGGCCTTCATTTCTGCATCGGCGGCTGCAGTTACTTCGTGTTTTTTGTTGGAGACCTAATGAGTTGGTTACCGGTTAGCCCCCATCGCAGTCTGGTAGCTAACAGATTCGGGTTAACATTGGTTACCTTCTTAAGCCGGTAAAATTCTTCTCGATCGAGCTCGTCTAGCTCTGAGTTGATATCTGGCACAATGTAAGTCATTTACACCACTTTTAATTTTCATTTTGAGCCACTTACATTTAATAGTATTTTCAGTACGGGGGATGATGACATGTTCACTAGATGGATGCGGTAGAATCAGTCCCTCAGTCCACACCAAAATAAGCCATACCCGAAAAGGAAATTGGGAGTGCCCCAAAACTATACGGTATATACGGAGTACTTAGGGTGGCGCCTAATTGCCAATCGACCAAAGGGAAAGGGGAAGATATTTCATACATGGCATTGACTGAGGTGACTAGGGGTTAGCAACTTAGCCCGCCAATAACGGAGCAGGGTAATATACCTCGTCTGTTCACCACTTTTATGACTTCATCTAATATTACAAAAGCCGTCTAATAATAAAGCATAACATCCGTCAGTAGTTGAATGTGGTCGTACTAGGTGGTGAAGGGTCACGAGGCCGTACCTGTAAACTAGCAAGCTCGACGAGCGTTTCAACGGCCCTTGAGTATGTCTCTCGGCACCGCTGGACTTGCTGTCCTCCTTTCCCCAGGCCTGTCAAACCAAAGTCATTACTACCCTCGGCCGTTATGCTTTCAAATTGAGGGAGCATCACTCCCGAGACATTCTCTTGCTTTGTCTGTATGCGGAACCGTGCCTGTTTCGCAGATTCCTGAATCTGGAAACCAATATCTCCTCCAACAGCATATGTAACTTCTGCGAGGGAAAAGGCCGCTATCTGCATAACGCGACCCATTTTCCGTTTTGCCTCATCGATCCGTTTAGTGATTTCTAGCAACGTAAAATGTTAGACTAGGGAGGATTATGGGAGTTTCCACATCCTTCATACCTCGAAACCGCCTATTTGGGAGGGAGAATAAATATTAGTAGACAACACAACATTAGACATTATTTGCTAATCAACGTACTTGGTCAAAGCTTCACTTTTCCTCTTCAGAAGACTGTGGCCTGTTTCCGCGCCCTTCAGCTTCCCCTTCATTATCCCCAGCGATTGCCGGGTTGGAAAAACAGCTTCTCGGTCCTGAAACGTCGTTGCCGTCACGTCACTGTCCGTCAGCCAACTCTCAAAGGTTATGTCAGGTTTTCGGCGAAGGTAAATTAATGACGAGCATAGACACGACAGCAAGGCGGGAGACAAAACATACCCCTGTTCCAGACATCGTGAAGAGAGTTGATAGGACGGGGCCTGCAAATGAGGCCGCACAACTTGCATTGAGCTGTTTCGACTTGCTGGTCGTCGGCGCTTCGACTGAGGCGGTTCGTCATATCCAGTTGGCGCCCTGGACGCTTGGACCATCGGATGCTGATGTAATGCCAAGCCTGAATTGCCATTTATAGACTAGTGAAGTCAGATGATCCGACACGACTCAAGACGGCAATATCAGGATGGCGGACTCCTCCTCCTCTCCTCAACCCACGCGCCAGCAATGACTCTGCATGCTCCTCGCAGTCCATCTCTTCGTATATCGGCACAGTGGCGACCTGCGTAAGGTCCCGCTCTTGTGAGTGGTGAGATGCCCGGGACGCTTTTAGACAGAAGGCCCCAGGAAGGGCACCAGCCAAAGATGGACAAGGCCGCGCCCGCTCAGCCTGATTTCTACTTGATTGTAAGTAGCTACCGTGTTTTGTTTGGTCCATTGATCTAAATTTTGAAGACATGTGCTGACTTCTTTGAAGGGAAATGAGGATACTGTCTATGAACAAGACATTCTGCGTGATCCGCATAGCATCAAACCATGGCTGTCTTACATTGAATTCAAGCAACAACAGGGCAATCCCTATGAACAAGCCTTTGTAAGTGAATGACTTCTGCACCTCCTCTTGGGGTAGCGCAGACTGCTAATCAAGTCGACAAAGGTCATGGAACGTGCCTGCAAGCAATTGCCCAGGTCATATAAGTTGTGGAAAATGGTGAGTCTTGACATGCACTCCCCAGTAAATTCGATATCCCGCTCACTGGCTGATTCACGGTTTCCTTTTAGTATCTCGAATTCCGTGTGAAGCACCTCAGAGGCCGCAACCCATCGATCCATCGTGCAGAGTATCTCAAAGTCAATGGCCTATTCGAACGCGCTGTGATCCTGCTCAACAAAATGCCTCGAATCTGGGAGATGTTCCTCACATTTCTACTTCAGCAACCATTAATAACGCAGACGCGCCGTACATTTGATCGGGCTCTTCGTGCGCTACCAGTCACTCAGCATAATCGAATCTGGAAACTTTACAAGGCGTTCGCGTACTCAGCGTCTGGAGACACTGCCGTAAAAATATGGCGTAGGTACATGCAAGTTCATCCCGAGAACGCCGAAGAGTATATCGATGTTTTGGTTGGGATGGGCAAGTACACAGAGGCTGTGAAGAAATACATGGAGATTCTGGATAATCCTAGATTTCAGTCGAAGAACGGCAAAAGCCAATTTCAACTGTGGACTGATATGGTTGAATTACTCGTCAACAACGCTAAAGATATCGAAGCGGGTCCTGAGACTGGCATTGATGTCGATTTGATCATTCGTAGTGGAATTGATAGATTTGCTGACCAAAGAGGCAAGCTGTGGGCTGGCTTGGCTACCTACTGGATTACCCGGGGCAATTTCGAAAAGGCAAGGGATGTTTTCGAGGAAGGAATCACAACTGTCATGACTGTTCGAGATTTCACCATGGTATTCGATGCCTACGTGGAATTTGAAGAATCTATCATAGGACACCTGATGGAGGAGGCTGCTTTACGATCCGACAAGGGCAAAATTGACGAGGCCGCCGATTTCGATCTAGACCTTCGAATGCTGAGATTTGAACAGCTCATGGATCGCCGGCCTTTCCTAGTTAACGACGTGCTTCTCAGACAGAATCCCAATAATGTGATCGAGTGGGGGAAACGTGTCGCGCTGTGGGGTGATAATAAAGCCGAAATTGTTCAGACCTACACCAAAGCCATTGCAACTATCCATCCGAAGAAAGCCCATGGCAAGTTCCACGAGCTTTGGGTTAACTATGCCAAGTTTTATGAACAGGGCGGAGATTTGGATACGGCTAGAGTCATTATGGACAAAGCTGTCAAGGTTCCTTTCAAGACGGTTGCCGAACTGGCTGAGACATGGTGCGAGTGGGCTGAGATGGAACTGCGCAGCGAAAACTTCGACAGAGCAGTTGACATCATGGCAAAAGCTACGCAGGCTCCCAAGCGATCCACAGTAGACTATTTTGACGAAACTCTTTCGCCTCAGCAACGGATCCACAAGAGCTGGAAGCTGTGGAGTTTCTATGTTGACCTCGTCGAAAGCGTTGGGACTCTCGAAGAAACGAAGAAAGTATACGAACGCATTTTCGAGCTGCGAATTGCAACACCTCAAACGGTCGTTAATTATGCGAACCTTTTGGAAGAACATAAATACTTCGAAGAATCTTTCAAGATTTACGAGCGGGGCCTTGACCTCTTCAGTTACCCAGTCGCTTTCGAATTATGGAACTTATATTTAACCAAGGCCGTGGATCGCAAAATCTCAATCGAGCGATTACGAGACTTGTTCGAACAAGCTGTGGATGGATGCCCACCGCAGTTCTCCAAGCCTCTCTACTTGATGTATGGCAATCTGGAAGAAGAAAGGGGGCTTGCTCGACACGCCATGAGAATATATGAACGCGCGACTCGCGCAGTCTCCGACTCTGACAGATTTGAAATGTTCAACTTCTACATCACGAAGTCGGCCTCCAATTTCGGGTTGACATCAACGCGCCCTATCTACGAACGCGCCATTGCAGCGTTGCCGGATAATGAGGCAAAAGAAATGTGTCTCAAATTTGCTGAAATGGAGCGTCGTCTGGGTGAGATTGATAGAGCTCGTGCCATTTACGGCCATGCGTCACAATTCTGTGATCCACGTACCAATGCCGGGTTCTGGCAGAAATGGGAGGCTTTCGAAGTTCAGCACGGCAACGAAGATACATTCAAGGAAATGCTGCGCATCAAACGGAGTGTCCAGGCTCAGTACAAGTATGTTTTTACCTTTAATTCCGTTGCACCTTTACGTTGTTCCATATCCGTTCTACCAGTGAAACTAATACGAAACCTTGCAGTACCGATGTCAACTTCATTGCTTCACAGGCCATTGCTCGTAGCAAGCAACTTGCCAAGGAAGCTGCGGGGGCTGAGGAGGAAGAGGGGGGAAAAGACCGTGCCGATGCGATGGCAGCTTTGGAAAGACAAGCCCGAGCCCCTATGGGGTTCGTCCCCGCGAGCACTGGCCCAGAAGGAGGAAACAGACCATTGCCTGCTAATGGTGACAAGCAACAAGCACAACAGCAACAAGTCGCTCCAGCAAATCCTGACGCGATTGATCTCGATGAAGACATGAACGGGGAAGACTAAGAAGTGCTATAAGAATCTCAGCTCACACTAGATACCCTTTGTTATCCGACATTTGTCAAAGACATTTACCCACCACATTTTAGTATTTCCTATTTATATCTTTTCGCGGATTCGGCTCCGTATTTGCATATCACACTACATATTTAGCCTCTTCTCTCTTTCATACGGAATTTCTCTTGTGTCGTTAGGTGCATCCAGGAACGGTTTTAACATCCAACTCAGACTACTATCTCCATTTTCGTTTCTTCTAAATTTTATCATTGTCTCCACCATCCTTGACAAATATTCTATTTCCTTTGTGTTTTCTCCTTTGTATTGCTCTTTGCTTTCTTTTTCTACCCAACTGCACCTCATGCCAATTTAACCTGGATAAATATATCGGTGCTTCGCCTTTTCAACTTCGGGATCAAGCGGACGAAGGATGGCATTGGGGCAAGAAAAGAAAGGTTAGAGAAAAAGAGTTTTTGTCACCTTTTCACCGGAGTTTATCGGTGTTCGTGGGCCACATAGACATCGGGTGGGCAACTTGCCACTTTTTCGTTGATCATATTTTGAGAATTTTTTTCGCTTTTTTCCCCTTTTTTTCCTTTTCAATCATTGGCTCCTCATTGCTTTTATCCAAAACCCTTCTGTTTGATCGTCTTCGAGAATGCATACATGTCTTAGAGCCGTATGGGCAGCTGGACCCCAGCTTTTATCTGTGTTTCTTTCTCATTATCCTACCGCTTTATCGGCTTTCCAGTGCGGTCCTGTACCATCTACTGTATTGTAATAACTTATTTCGCATGCCCAAATTATGTCAAGTTTTTATTGAATTTGCGATGTGATGCAAAGAAATCAATCCCCAAATCAGGCTTCCTTGTGTTTTTTCGCAGTCCC
Organism: Blastomyces emzantsi; assembly: GCA_003206725.1. Classification (NCBI taxonomy): domain Eukaryota; kingdom Fungi; phylum Ascomycota; class Eurotiomycetes; order Onygenales; family Ajellomycetaceae; genus Blastomyces; species Blastomyces emzantsi. The sequence goes on from QGQJ01001326.1 coordinate 7,055, forward strand.
TCCTGATGAGTTTAAACAGAAAGCTGTTCTCCAATATAAAGTGCAATATAAAGAATGCTAGATGGAGCTGTGACTCTGCAGGCCTGCCTAGCCTGATGAAAAGAGTTGTGACTATATGTCCGCCTTGCTTTCCTGTTCGTCCTGATATCTAAAAATAGGACCAGCTTACCATGTAATGCAATAGTTCGCCGCTATCTAACCGAGAGCACTTATTTACCTCATGACCTTCTACACTACGCAATATTGGTTCTTGGTGTGCATAGATTGACTCCAGCACCAGCGATGAGAGCTAGGAAAAGCGGTCCTACTGGATCCCAATGTCGGAACCGAATATATATATATATCGCCGCATTCCTGACTGAACCAGGTTCTGCAATCGAGTTCGCTCCGCCAGTACACCGATTCCCCGCAGCTGTAGGTAGTGACACTATGTTTGAACTTAAATTGCGACTTGAAAATAAGCACCTGTGCACTGCCTCAATATGGACGATCATTTACCTTTTCATATCCGAGATTGAAAAGGTTTGCTGAGTTTCTGTTGGATTTTCATCCTTCAGAAGGTCATAGCTCGGTGCATGAGGGGATGAGGGGGAAGTTGACCTCCTCCTGGCCCCGCGAGCTTGAGAATTCATACTAATGTGGACTATGAAGCAAGGAATCGAATGCAACAAGGGGGAGGAAGATGAGAAAACAAAAAACAACAACAAGGGCCTAACTCACTAGCCATTCGATTTTGTGCTTGGGAATGTAATTTAGTAATGTAAAGTTAGTCCAGGTTTCAACACGTACCTATGGTAGAGTGCGCAGGCAGCCTGATTTCCCTGTTAATCTACCCGAAATACTTCCATTTCTCTCGCGGTGATCCCATTGGTGAAGAGGATGAAGTGCGCTTGGCCTGGTTGTGAAGGCGGGCATAAAAGTATGGAAAATACATCTTCCATCCACGGATACAGGGGGAAATAGTACTATTTTTAAAGATGTTTGATTGGCTGGCACACCCTTCTGGCCGGTATCGTATACTAAGAAAATGTTCATACCTTGTCGATGGAGATACACTGGGTCAAACGGATTTGAAAATACCCTGCACCCCTGGTTGGCTACCGTCGTGGAATATATGTGCTTTTGTATGCACAATGTTCGCCCACTCACTCGAGATATGTGCAGTAGAAAGAATAGGGGGAAATTCACCTCTCGAGTCTCCTTATTTTCTAATTGTTGTGGATTGGGCCGATGAACGTTATACTTGTTGGGATACTTAGTTTCCCAAATTTAGGTGTGTGAGTGCTCGCGCAGACAAAGCTAGTAGGAATTTTTCCAATATCGTTCTTCACCTTTCTCACAGGGTGTTCCAATCCCAAGGAAGAGAAGCCACGATGATACGCAGGGGAAAAGCGCTACCATAGGTCGCTGAATTCTGTTTGGACATCGATTGGGAATACATTTTATGAGAGAAACTATTAGGAAGAATCGTGGGATAAATTGTCTTCAGAAGCAATGAGTCATAGCATTTTCTTGAACAGGGGGCACCACAACGCCCTTCAAATTCAATTCAAGGAAAGAAAATTACCGTTTAACTCCTTGACGGATACAGAGAGAAAATCAATAGACGCGATGAAAGCTGAGATCTGGCTGGAGGCCAATATCGTATGCAAATAGGACCCTATTTGTGCAAAATAAAAGGTGTTCAATATGTTGACGAGAAATGAATAATGTTCATAAAGCCGCTTCAGAAGTGCTGAGTTGGAGAAAATCCTCAACCGTATTCCACCAATGTTATCGGTTCAACGCCATGGCTTGAACTCACACAAGATGGGGATATGTCATTTTATATCAGAATGTTTGGAAGAGAGCAACCCAATATAGATCGAACAATTGTTCCTCGTTCTGTGCTTGTTCAACGGAGGGTGGCAGATTCCGCCGCTGGAATAGCATAATAAAAGAAATGTCGACGAAAAAGTTAAAATAACATCTCACTTCAGTTGTGGGAAATAAAGCTCGTACTCCGAAAAACACCAAGTATTTTTTAACCGCGTTGACTACTCATGGCTCAAACAACCTTGGAACTTCAAATAAGAGCAAAAGTGGGCGCGATGTCGAAATAAAGTGAGGATCGTGCGTTTTAATGACGTCACGAGGCGAAATTGTTAGTTACACCCAGCCCTACAAGCAAAAAACAAAACAAAGCATCAGCATTGCCAGCAAACCAGTTTCCTTGTCCAGCGAATATGGGATTCGTTCAAAGGTACGATAGCATAGTGGAGGAGGGGGGATATAACCACAAAGTAGTACATACTAACCTTCTCCTTTAATTTCGCGTGGTAGGCGGAATCGCGGTCCTTACGTGTTATATGGCTATCCCTCGAGCTTGATGTTGAAAAAATGCTCCCTTCCCTTCGTTGGAATCTTGACGGGGGCACCTTAGCTGCGTCTGTATCCAAGATAATACCCAATATCGTTAGTCGATCTGTTCTGCTCCCAAAATTTGGTTTGTTCAAAATCCGACGGTTGCGGACGAGTGCGGTGGTTTGAGAATATATAATACTCTCTCCATCACTGGCTCGGAGGAAGAGAGGTCCTTTGGTTTCTAGGAGAGACCTAGAAAGCAAATGATCGCCTCCTCTGAACGAATAGGGTGATGGCGAAAGTGGAGAGCATTACAATGATTCTAGGTGGCCTGTGATCATTGACAGCGACAAAAGGAAACATCCCACGTACCCCATTCCTTGCTCATACGTCTATCAATAGAAGTTGGAGAAGTGGCACTATCCGGTTCGGCAGAAACAGACCTGGCAAATGGATCGTTGTCATGCGTCCGTTGGCTGGCGAAAGGATCACTTCTAGCTTCAGCGGGTTCGCTTTTTGTAGGGTGTAAGCTTTCTTGCTTGGGGTCGGCAGTTTCTGGAAGATATAGCGTGTGGGTTAGCATATTTGATCCGCGAAAACTTCAATATCCAGTGATTTTGTTGTCTTTAAAATGGGTTTAGGTAGCGGAAAATGTAGATTTGAGACGAAAAAGAGAGGATCATACCGGCCGTTCTCGACGAGAAGTCGGTAGTCATGTGAGGGTCAATACTAGCCATCAAATCTCGGGGGGCAATAGAGAGTGTCTTTGAGTCGTTGAAGGGTATCAGTAATATTTAAAGAGAATGGTATGCGATATTCGGGTATTCTTATTATTATAAAGGGTTGGATATGAGAACTATGCTCGGTTGACGGATTTATTATATTAGGAGCTGAGGGGAAAGACTCTAATATTTATATATTCGTAAGCTGATCCAGGAGGTATTGCTTTTCGGACACACGCAATGAACTGCTCGGAGGCGAGAAATGATGCCAGTACTAAGCTTTCCAATGACTTCACAGACTTAATTAATCTGCATAATACTAGCATGCAAAGATCCCCAAACTCAGGCTACCGCAACAGGAGGAAACCAAGGTTACCAACGCCGCTGGTGCCATTACTCAGCTGACCAACAAGAATGCGCAGCAAGCCCGATAAGGGGGCAGCGAAACGCTTGAACGAAGCGGGGATGGCAGGCAGGGGGGGTCTGGGAACGGTTGGAGTTCTGTGGTGCCGTCGTGCCGCCGTGTGTAGGGGACTTGAAGAGCAAATCGACTGGATATACAAAATAGTCACAATCAATAATCCAGTCCAGGTGTCTCGAAGAAATGAGGGAGCAATTCATAACCCGACGAAGCTGTGAGTTTGCATGCATATAGAGTACATTCTCAAGAACCAGATGTTTAAAGACTTTCAAGTTCCTGATACTCGTCAGATGTGTACAGTGCATCCGTGGATATATTTGGTACCAGTACATATCACAGCCTGCATCACAGTTGGCACCAACCCGAACCGAGCCAGTGAGATGGCCGTGTGTCAAGAATGGATGAGAGCAAAGATGTGGCACATGGTTTGGCTGGTTTGGTTGGTCTGGCTGGCGTCTCTCGTTTCTTTCATCAACTGCGGGGTGGAAAAAAGCAAAGAGAAAGAGACGCGCCTAGCCCCGAAAAGGCGAAACATATTTGCTCGAAACCTTGATTTGCTTTTCACCTCGCCGGAACCTTTGGCTGCCAATGAGCTTCCAGTTTGGCGGAGCTCAAAAGGATGTGAGTCATGCTCTCACTGCTTGCTCGTTGGCTGGCTCGAGTGGCGAAGAGAGAGACAAGGTAAGCATGAGCATTTACCCTGGAACCGCAAACATCAGGGCTGGTGTCAGCAGGGCTAGTAGTCAGAGGAGCTTTGTGGAGGTTCTGTATTTAACTTGTGAAGTTTGGTGGTGATTCGATCCAGAGGCTTTTATTCCCTGCCAGTAAAACCTGCAAACTCTCTTCAAACTGTCGAATAACAACCGAGGTGGATCTTTCAGGTTGTGTGAGAGAGATCGACGCCGAATATTAGCCAATTGTTTTTGGATGGTGTCTAGAACCGTCGAGAACACATATCTCGCGGAAGGGTTTTCGGGCATGTTCATGGGAGGGAAGATTCGCGTTTGGCAAAGGGATTGAATGAAGTGGGCCGCGAGTTAAAATGCCAACATTCTTCACGACAAATTTTTCCAGCTTCTTAGTTGGCGAGCCCAAGCTATAATTAACCGATAAGGGATTTCAATTCAACATCTTTAAAAGAGCCCTGACTACCTAGTTGTCCAATGAGAGAGTCAACCGTCGCGCACTTTCTATCTCGGACGTTGATCTGGCTAGTGTGCTTGACATGGGTGTGGGTATCATGTGTGCAGACAGGTGGGACTGTGGCTGAGCTGGCGCTTGTCGAGCGTTGGATGGCCGACTGGCTGGTTGAGCAAGCCAGTGCCAGAAAGCAAGAGGCTAAACATTTTTGGGAGGGAGGATTGCATCATATAGAATGTGAATTTATAGTTCTTTCTCTAAAGTACCTAACAAGGTGGGAGGTATGCATATACGGGTAGTTTGGAGCAAACTCCTACGCTTCAATAAAAAAAAACCAACAAATTCTCGAAATTGTCTAGAGGAGGAAAAATTGTGCAACGATCAACTATTGTTGTACAACAAGACGGCTCCGCACGAATCAGCCCCAGCTCTCCCGCCCTCTAGCTCTCCATAGTCAGAGTGGCAAAACGGCAACCCTCCGCCTGGCTTGGTTTAGTCGACAGTATTATCGTCGTCTACTACATCGGGCTTGGCTAATGCCTCATTGGCTTTGGGGCGGTCATGGCTTTGTTCGGAGCAAGGTTGGGGCTGTGGTTGAACAGCGGTGGTTGACGGGAGTGGCCGCTGTGGTACCGGTGATGGAGGTGGTTGTTGTTCTTCTTCGGGTTTGAAAGGGAATATCTCAGCGAAGAGCTGAGGAAGAAACCGATCTAGGCGCTTCTGCGTCTCCACCCAAATCTTTTCTTTCGTTGGGTCTTCTGCAGGTGGAGCTAAATAACCCCCATCGGCCATCACAAGGAGTATATTCTTCAAGCTTTCAGGTACTGCTTCCTCCTGTGTATCCAAAAATTAAATCCGTAAGCTTTCGGAAACTCATATACTGTGTGACGAATGACGAATAACATGACGACACCAGAAAATCAATTAAGGTGAACTTACAAGACTATCTCCCTGACCGCTATTCATCATGCGGTCCAAAATATCCAAGATCTTCAGCCATAGATCCAACATCCCATCCCATTCCGAAAGTAAGACAAGATAATGAAGGAAAATTTTGCACACGAGGGTTGCTGCTTGCACTCGAGTTTCGCTCATCCCGACCGGGTCTGACTGGTACACCTCAGGCTTGAGGAGTCGTAAGATTAGCGGGAATAATACTTCTCCAAAAATCGCGATCCACTCCGTATGGTCCGTCGATGCAAGTTCAGGTGACAGCAGGGATCGTTGTAGCGCCGATATGGCTTGGTGTCGAACATCACGGCAAGGATTGAGGCATTGTGTGGTCAGTGCGTTGAATATTGGTGACCAGTATGCGGCCCATGCTGAAAAAAATTACGTCAGTACCGCATGTGGAGATAAGTCTGGGGAAATAGTTCCACGTACCTTCGTTTCTTTCGAGATGTGACTGTTGAATGAGATCCGGTACTCGTCCTGCCAAATGGTATATAAGGCCGATTGCTGTAATTCCGCGTTGCACCAATGGATTATCCCTGAATTGGATTAGCTCAAGTTATGATGAAGGTGCCAGAAGTTGGAAAGAAGCACAGGACTTACTGGGCTTTAGGTGGCTTCACCGGCTTGGGTCGTTTTCCTGAAGGAGTCCTCCTCGAGTCAGGTACAGCAGCAAGGCTCCCTGCACTCGCAAAATTATTGGCAAGGCTTACGCAAGAGTCGTAGTTGTCGGCTGAAATCACGGGCGGAGTGAAGTTTACAATGTGTTGAAGAAGGTCGAAAACCATAGGAGCGGCTTCCTGATGTCGATGTAAGCGCTGCAATATCGACCAGAAATCTGGCGACTTTGTAATTTCGCTTTTGAGAGGAGCGGCACTAGTGATACAAAAGGAGAGTCCTTTGATGATGGTAACGGCTGAATCTTCTATAGTATCCTGATCGAAGGCAGAGATGGCATGAAGGACAACCGGCGCTCGCATAAAAGAGTGCTCCTGGCCGATGTTAGTCGCAGGAACATATATAACTTGTTTAGGGAAAGTCCAACGTACATAGGCATGGCAAAGTAGATTTAGAAGGTATGATATGGCTCGAGAAACTGCAAGAGAATGGAAGCCCTTGAAGTCTCGAACGATATTCTGTAAGGTGCTAGTTAGGCTTTCGCCTAACTCACGGATAGTATCCTGATCTCTAAGGGTTAGAATTGTTGCCAATTCAAGTATGTATATCATTCCAGGGTCGTAGTTTGGTCGATTAGGGTCGGCCTTTCTACTAGGTGGCCGAGACATATTGGGTGGAGGCCTTTCAGGTTTGACAACAATAACCGCTGGGCTTGTGTCTGGAAGATCTGACAGCAAAGCGTTGACTAAGGAAACAATAGATTCCACGGGCATTAAGCTGTAAAGGTCAGAATAAAATTCTCTAAAATTGGGCAGACCTTAACATACCTTATATTGGAGAGAACCTCAGGAATGGAGCAAGCGCTGATACAGTCAACTGTGCACAGAGTGTTTTCAAGCTCCTCATCAGAAGGTTCAGGGGGATCATCCGCAGCATAACTTGAGAGATATGATGTGAAGGCCGAAAGTAGCCCGCTGTCGTTGCCTCTTCCATCTCGGTCGATAATTTGTGATGGGGGTTGGAGCGGAATTGGAGGGATATCCAGCTTCGGTTTCATACTTTCGAACTGAGGGATGAGAGAGTTTATGAACAAGTTGTGTAATATTTGGATAATGTGGGTCCACCCCTCTCGGACGATGGCTTCGTTTCCAGTCAGGACTCTAAACAACACTACAGTTGCCAGTTGTGCTCTAAAATCCCTACCGAGTTTGACTGCGAGTTCGCTGACCATAACACTCTTTTTACCAGCTTGAACTTCGGTGTTGAGAGTCGTATTGGGTGATATATCTGGCGCAAGGGTGCTAATGGAGCTAAGACAGTAGATGATGCGATCCAATGCTTCCGTCAGATTGTATCTGGCAGCGATTTTGGCACATTGATCAAAACCGATGACGACTCTGGAGAAGACTGCATCGTCGGAGGCAGACATGAAAACATAGGAAAGCGTTGCCACCACTGGCCGCCAAGTTGCCTCGAACATTTCCGCGTCAAATACGTTGGAGTCGAAGACAGCCAACTCCCCAGCGTCCACAGTTTTCATGAGCAGCTCTTTCCACGCATAATCAAATGCGTGCTTATTTTCATGCTCGTCGGGTAATATAATTTCGTTGTGTTGGATAGAAGTATAGATGTCTTGAAGGAAATCAATGTCGAAATCATTCCCACCATTGACTCCCCGCAGATTTTTTACGAAACCCTCAAACGACATGCGATCCTGGGGCTTGACATTGCGATTGTATAAGTTCGTGTTTAACATGATGATGGCGTATGTTAAGACAAATAGCGAATCTTTATCCGCCACTCCACTGGGTTCTACTCTGGTGATATACTTGTCCGAGAAGACCGTTAAAATTCTGGTAATGAGAGGGGCCTCGCCAGGCAGGCGGAAAGAACCTAGGAGATCCCGTAGCGCTTCGTCTACTCGCTTGCCGTTGAAGTCGAGAAGACCAATGAACTCGTCAAGGAGAGCTTCGTTGGATTTCTTCGAGATGAATTCTCCCAAGATTTTTTTGGATATTCGGCTAGTTCCTTTGAGGAAACTTGCAACAAGACGAGGGTTATCTGGGTCCTCTATGATTCCGTGCGAGGCGAGGTGTGCAATTCCTGCCTTTGGGTTCTCATTAAATTTCGCAGCACCTTGGATAATGATCTTTTTTCGTTGACGCTGACTTCTCAGGCGTGCAGGGTCCGGAAGGTTGTCGTAATTAGGAGGCTGGTCTAGCCTTTCGGCAATAAATTGCACGTACCCCAAGAGCGCGTCAAGACACAGTGGAGGCACGTTGGTAGTACTCCATGTTGCGGAGTCAGGAAACGCGTTACGGGATAGAAGTCCAACCATATCTTCACAAAGGTCACCGCGATCGACTTCGCAGTCATAATTCACGAATAGCTCAGCCATGAAGTTGGGAATCCGTGTTAATGCCCCTATGCTCTCCACCATTGCTTCTCGGGCTTCAGGCTTCCGAGATCCGCCTTCCATGCCAAGCTTTTGGCGGTCTTTCACAGGAACCGGAGTTGAACGACCACTGCTGGCTTGCGACGGCGAGGGCTTCACCAATTTCGGTGATTGGGGGACGCCCGAATAGAGGCTTGGGTCGATACCAGGTTCCCGAGGTATTTCTACCCTTGGATGCAAACACGCGACTAGATAGGAGAGGAAAAGTTCTTGCTGCAATTTCAAGACACTGCGACAAGTAGAGAGTAGCGTTCCCGCAACTCGAAGAGACCCATTCAACAAGGTCATATTTTCAGACCTTACTAGCTGGAATAGATGGCGACACAAGTCATCTCTCGCAAGTTGCGCAAGACTTGGGTGACGAGCAATCGAAGGCCCTGCGACCTCAAGGGCAACATCGATTATCCTTAGTGACATAACTCGCATTGTGTCAGTGTGTTGGCGATTATGTGGATCCAATAAGTCTATAAGGACACGGAAAAGTTCTCGAATTGAAGGTAATGAATACGGTTTGACTTCGGGGGACATGTCTTCATGTGGTGCAGGCTGATTGGAGGATGTGTCACCATTGACGGTGGCTTCTGAATCGTCTTCGCCGCTGGTACGATCCTTTTCTGGGGTAGACGTATCCATGCCTAAACTTGAAGGGTGCTGTGATGTCACAGTATCGCCATCCACAGAGGGATCCATCTTGAAGTTCCCCGAATCTTCATGCAAGCTCTCTTCTTGCAAGGAATTGAGATCTGGCATATCTTCGATGTCCAATTGGGAGAGGCGCTGGAAGATGACCTGGCACATATTTATCATAGCCATTTCGGCAGAACGGCGAAGGACTTCCGATAGTCGAACTTGGCAACACATGCTTAGTCCTGTTTCCATCATTTCACAAACACTCTCGTCTCCCAGAAGTTGGCCCTCAGGCCTGGAGAGCATGCCCTCCATGAGCTTGAGGATTCGAAGCAGAACAATTTCATCGGCAGCAGAGTCAGTGGCTTCAAATCGACAATGCGTGATAGCGGCTGACAAAAGCTGAAGGGCCATGGAGAGCCGTGGAGAATCCCGGTTGATGATATTGTAAGCAAAGAATTTCGTTATTGAGATCAATGCGAGGGACGTAATAGGAGCGGATGTCGACGATGAGCGTATAACCTGAAGGAATGGATGTAGAAGAGCCGGGGTATCAAAATCACAAATATCTTTACAGTCTTTTAAGTCGATACGTAGCCGCGTAAAAGCAGACATCAGCGGATTATCTTGCAAGCTCTTTCCTTTCTTCCCCCTGAGACCCCATCTACTCGCGAGTGCGTGTTCTCCCTCCACCCCCATAGTTCCAAATTTCGTTGGGGCGATTTTTGGCGGGGATTTCCCCGCAAGGGATACGTTGGACGGGATAGAAAACTCGCGTTCATACGACCGCGAAGCACCACCTCCACCCAGGATAGCCGCAACAGATGAATGAGCCCATCTCGAGTGCTTTCGCATCGAGGACGTGACTGTGATACATTCTGTCGTCACCAATTCGACGGGATTTACTGCTATTGGTATGGTGCTGCGTCCCTTCATGTTGCCACTCTGGTACGATTCCAGTGTAGGGGTTGGAACATTTTGAGCCACCGAGCTAGATGTGGAAAGGTTTAATATATCAGGGGAATCGTGACGATCAATCCTTTCGATTGCAATGGTCATATTTTATTCTGCGCCGCGCAAACGTATATTAGCAGTGTTCAAGTTGTGTCCGAGGGGAGTTTAGCTTTACCTGACCACCGGACGATACAAGTATGGACGTCCTTTCAATCAATCATTTGGCCATATGTTGACAAATCCTAATAAGCCCACAACTCCCAGCAGACAATCCTGTAATATTCTAGTGGGCAGGGGAACGAAGGTCTGGGGTTGACCATAGGAAACCTGTAGCTGTCCTTTGGGCTCTCGGCAGACCCAAAAAGTACAGCTGACATAAACATAGTGACCTGAGCTCCAGTGTTTCCACTTAAGGTTTAGCGTCTTTAGGCTCAAGCTCAGTAAGGAGGACAGTGCATCTATCAATTGGCACTCAGCTTCTGTCAACAAAAGAAGTGCTTTACTGTGGGCCATTGAGGCTAGCGATTTTGCATTGTATGATAATTTAGTATCCAACGCCTACGATACTCATCTACATAGCCGCCCATCTCATGAGCAAACAAACGTGGACATTACTGGCATTGTCCAAATGCGGCTTCGGCATATTATTAGCTAGGAATATCGGCTAGATTATTAGCTAGGAATATCGGCTCAGGATTTTATTCATATCTGACGCGCGGATCGCTTGATCTGAGTCTGGTTCTACTCTATACTCCCAGATATTTTGAAACTGATCAGTTTCGCCCATTGCTGTTTTGTGACTATTTGGAATGAGACGACATTGGGAGAATGTTCGTCTAAGAATTAAGCAGACCATATTTGACGACTGACCTCAGGCCTGATAGGGACATTTTTCTGGGAAATCACAATTAGGAATGGTCGTCAATCCATCGATGCAATCCATGGATCTATGCTCCCCTGCTCCATCCACAGGTTAGCCTCGTGTAATTGACTGACTGTTGCTCCTAGAATAGAATTGTGGAGGAAAGCTTAAAATAGAGAAGGTGGATTTATATCACGTGCGACATTTTGTTTGGATGACATAAGCCAGCGATAGACGCGGATGACGCTGTGCAATCGCGTGTTGGAGCCAATCACAGCTGCAGGATCCGGGCAACAACAAGCCCGTAAACAGCGCATCCAGGCCAGACCGGCCAACTCACCGTACTTCTCCGCCCTGTGGATGTTGACCGCTCGATGATACAGCGGGTTTTATGTTGCTCAACAATTTACCCATTATTTCATTGGAAATTTTCTTCCGACTCGGAACAATATTTCATTTAGGCATAGAGCCATGCTTTCATGATACCAAATGGTTGTGTTTGGTGTTATCTTGAGTTTTGTTTACCTTTTGCAATGCCCAAAACACAAGGCAGTTGGAATTAGCGACTGTACCAGAACGACTGGGATTCTCACCCTATGACTTGATAGGACGGTGCTTCTATACCTGCTAAATCGTCCTATACGCTTTCCATCGAAAATCGCGCCTCGTTACACTCAATCTTTACGCCGGCGCAACGCGCAGAAGGCGCACCCCCTCCCCCACCATGGCCTCCGTTTCCGCTTCCATCGCAGGTCTACCCCTCGAGCAACTTACACTCTACCATGCCGTGGATCCTATCCTTTCATCAGTCCTCATATTCCACGGCCCTGTTATAACCGCCAATTCCACTGTTCGAAGTTCTCGTTTCCAAGCACATATCATCGCGCCTGGTGGGGTGCTAAGCTACCCTCGAATTACAATTTCCCCGGCGGGTCCGCTTTATGCCGCGGTCAATCATCTTCCACGAGACAAGCAAGGCGATGAAATTTACAGAGGGTTAGCGGTCTGTCTTTTGAAATATTTCGGAGACCTTTCTGAACCGGTCGGATATGTACTACTAGGCACTGCGCGATCTGGAAATCTGTCGGCGCGATTGCCGAACGCATTTGATGAATTTCATGCTGCAGAGTTAGCAAATAAAATGGTAAAGGTAGAGGACCCTACAGATGCCATACGCGACCTCAGGGACGCCTATAGCGATAGAATTGTACCATGGATTGACGTGGACCTCGTTTTACCCCCTGGGTCCATGGCTACCTCTAATGGCTCTCGCAATTCCGATGGCGATACTGAATCGCAGGAAGTCTCCATACAATATGGAAAGTATACTTCGCTGGTTGAACATCTTGGTGAACCTCTGTTTTTACCTACTTCGAAACTGCGGCGCGCCCCCTCCCAGCCCGTAAACGCGAGCAAGTCCAAATTATTCTCTGCCACCCAAAAGGAGACACTCCGACTTGCCATGTGTGAAGCTGTAGATACCGAGGAGAGATATGTTGGGAAAATGTACGACTTGGTACATAATATCATTCAAAAATTTTCACAGAAAGCTGCCGATAAGCCGGCAACAAGTACAAGCCCTGATGAGACTGCATTGAAACAGCTTTTCCCTCCATGTCTGAACGAGATTTTAGAGGTGAACATGGGATTCTTGGGCGAAATCCGCGAAATACTGGAACAAACGGAGAAAGATGCCCTTGAAGACTTGTCAGGAGACACGCGCATCGAGTCGTCGTCTTTTCCCAGGGATGCCACAGGGAGGAGAAGTGATCCCATAGGCATAATCAAGTTTGCCCATGCTCTTCTGGAATGGTTCCCCAAATTTTCCCAGCCATATGGAGATTATATGCACACTCACCATGGTTTTTCTCAGACTTTGAGCTCCTTCCTCAATGATAACCAGTCCAGTTTCTCCAAGAGAGTGTACGAGACTGGAGAACAAAAGATGCGTTCAGTGTTAATGGAACCTGTTCAGCGCCTCCCAAGATATAGCCTTCTTATTGATGCTATGACTGGTGCGCTTCCGTCTGTGCACCCAGCAGTTAAGACTCTCCTCAAGGCTCGCGATATTATCACAGAAATTTGTTCACTAGATTCGCATTCTGCAAAGGACAATTCCCGCGATTTAAAACGCCTGCAGAGCCTTGTTGAAGACTTCCCCGCAGCCAGCCTACCTTCAGGAAGATTGATTACCGCGGTTGATTTCTATGATTTACCACCTCCTTATCAACTATGCTCACCTGAAGAAAGCCTAGAGTCCGGGATCCTGTTGCTTTACGGAGACTATTTGATACTGCTATCTAAAACATTTGAAAGTAGGATGACCGCTCGCGGTCTGTATGCTGAGCTCGACAAACCTCCTATTGCACCCCCTGATGAAGAACCCACACCCTTCGAACTCAAATTTTTGCAGGCGTTGCGGATAACCAACATCCGTTGCACCCAATCGGTATGTGGCCGTATCCTATATCTTACCCCGGCCGGAAACTTTGTACAGAATGAGCGAGCTCGCTCTGTATCTGCGATGCACGCGTTAGAACTTTTATCAACTTACGAGGGCAAGGCTGGCCGTTTGATTGAAGAACTCACCAAGGCTCGAATTGAGGGACGTTTCCCTGAAGAGTATCGGGAGCGAAACAAATGGTGTCTTCGTAGTTTTAAGGGCGGTTCTTCGAACCTGGGGGTCTTGATGTCCGTATTCGAGGATGAACCAAAAGACGCTGGTGGCCAAAACATGTCCTCCACAGTTAAGCTCATATTTGACGGAACAAACGCTGTTAGGTCGAAAGAGTTGAGTAGACCAGGCGTAGAGGTTGTCGCCTCGATCTCAATGCCTGGGAATGACATGTATAAGATGGAGATAGAATCTGTAGTAGGAGTCTCCTCCGTAGATTCTTTTGCAGCTGCGGAATTTACCTCAGTTTTGTCCAATCGACGTAAGTTAACTTTCCCACTGGTTCGTCATAGAATGTTAATTACTAACGACGTGTATAGTTAATAACCTCCTTCGTCCATTGCATCAACCCGAGAACCCCATTCTTACTTCAGCAATTTTAAACACTAATTTCAACATTATTCGCGCCGTTTCCAGCTACATCCTGGAGCACGCAAAATCGGGACGAGGATTCAGGCCCCCCTCTCCATCTAAGCTTCTATCAAACTTTTGGAACGGTAGCCCAAAGGGCTCTTTACCACCACCAAAGTCACTTTTACCTGCACCTGTTCTGCGAGAAATTCCGCAGATCCTTCCCCCAGCATTAGACCGTTCCAATGTCTTAGCAATTAGGCCCGCATCCAGAAATGGCAGCACTCTCGTTGGAGTAAACTCGGGAGAGAACACACCAGATATGTTTAAATCTCTAGAAGAGACGTTTGCCGCCTACGTTATTGCGATTCGCTCAAGAAGCGGAAATATTGTTGGCCGCATACTTCGAGGGCGAAGACAGGCTGACCTCGCCACAATAAATGAACTTTACAATGCACTTTTGGAGAATGCTGGAAAAATTCAATTGGCCGCTGAATCTCCAGTTGACGTTTTGTTTGTAGCGTTTGAAACCTTCATGGTTAATGCCTGGAACGAACATATCGGTCCCATAATTTCTCTCGACGCGTGGGAGGTCATGCAATCCAAGTTTGATTCAATGTTTCCGGGAGATTTCGAGGACTATTTTCACCATTTCCTCACAGAAATGAGTCCTCAGAATCGTCGAGCTCTTGCGGCGCTGGTAAAACTACTCGCTGAGCTGCTAGATGCTTCTGGTAATGATGGCGATCGCGGTGCTCTTACGGCAACTTTCTCTGAAATTTTGACGGATAAGGGGAATGCCATGGAGCATATATCGCTTCTTGATCGACTTGTAGAGGATTTTGATCGGCTATTTGACGAGAGTGGCACACTCGATGGACCCATGGAAGGGACTGTATTGAATGACCATATGACCCCGCTTACTCGGACCCAATCTGTGAATACAGGATCCACAAACCACGGGTCCATAAGCTCAAATACATCTTCGTTTCGAAAGAGGTTTGGATTTGGGAGTGCTCGAGACCGCGGTAAATCTGAGAGCGAAGGGAAGGTTAGTTCTATTATTCGAACACTTAGCAAATCCAAAGCACATGGAGAAGCAGACTCGCAGCCGTCGAGTTTTTCGAAGGCATCCCTTTTCCGATCTAGATCTATCGATACAGACTCTCGCTTAGCTGGTTTGCTACGGCCTGTGTCGAGGGAGCGCCTGCTTGCACATGGTATTTTTTCCGCATCCGCGGAAGATCAGTCGTTGCGACCAAACAGTGCCCATAGCAATGCTCCTACACTTGCATCTATTGGTGAAGACCCCGCTACGGACAAACCTGTTACCGTAAGGAAGAAGCGGCGAAGTTCGTTGTCCGATTTGAAGGCTTTGCCGGCTACAAACGTTGCGGCTCTGCTGCCCCCAATCGATTTAAGGCGCCCACTTACTCCAACCTCCCCTCCGAACGCTAAGGCTTCACCGGAGGGCTCTTCCCCCCAACAACAGCCCAGACCGGCCAGTAGGTCTGGACCACAAACTCCGAAAAGGGCAGCTCCTACCAATCCATCTCCCTCGCGGCCCCCGGCATCATCAAGCAAAGAGAATGCTCCCCCGACACCGAGGACTATGCTTGGGGAAAGAGCGGCGAATAGGAAGGCAAACTCAGCCGTTCCGCTCCAGATTAGTCCCAAGCGACGATCGGAAGGCTTATCATATATTCCATCTCCTAGAAATACCTTCTTCAAGGATCGGGCCGCTTTGCCTGGCCCGTCGGATATGAATAACGGGAGGCCTCAGTCGTCTTCATCGATACAGCGAACGCCCAAACTACGAATGCAGAATCCCCAAAAGGTATGTGGATGCTCCAATCAGTTCATCGGTTTCATGAAGCGCTGCGCTAATAGCATTCCACAAATTGTATAGTTACGGGAACGTCTTCAAAATGAGAAAAAGGCAATTGCAAATGCAGAGTCTACCATAAAAACCGAAATTTCTTCTCTTGTAGATGAAATATCGATCCCTAGACTTTCCCCGGTGAGGCGACGACCGGGAACTCCGAAAGCGCTCGCGTCACCCCCGTCGACTTCAGGTTCTACCCCGACGCTCCACAATCGTGCTCGTTCACTTGAGTCAAAGGTTAATACATTGATATCGGAATTGTCATCAAGAACAACTATCCTCGAGAGGGATATTGAAGATTCGCTCCTTGTGAGTGAGAGGAGAGCTAAGAGACTCGATGAGCTCTACCGAGAAGCAAGCGCGGAAAACAGCGCGCTTTATGAACGATTTAATGTTGAGCTCAGTAAAGTAACTAAGGAAGTACGGCTAGGAGCAGGTGAGGAGGCGCTCAAATCACAGCTAAAAGAGGCACTGGATGAAGTGGCAAGGGTGAAAAAGGAGAATTTGAGATTGAAAAGGGAGATTGGAGGGTTGAAAGCGCAGCAGCTTGACTCTGTCAATGGGGATGTACCAAAGGGAGAAGAATGAGGTTAGTTACATGATGATGACACGGATAACTTATGGCACGGCATATGGGATGGAACGGGATGACTGACGGAGTCCCCGGATGGGTATGGCTATTGTGAGGTATAGTACTGGATTGATAGGATATGAGGCATGGATATGATCAATTACACGGGGCGGACATGGGCTTCTTTTTGCATTCGAATTGTTCATTTTTCTTTCACGGGTTCCACACCCGGCCTGGCACCGCCGCCGCCGCTGCCTTGCTGTGTTTTCTCACAGTTTAGGTCTTGGGTTTGATTCCTTGGTTGGTTGAGTTTTTCTGAAACGTTTAGGGATCGGTTGGCTTCCTGGTTTCTGAAAAGATTTCGGTTCATGGCGTTCATTTTCTATAATTTTCGCCATTTTAATAACGTGTAGGAGTTTCTTATTGTATTTGATGAAATGAAATCACCTAAATTTTGTTTTCGTTTGAATTTTTGCATTTCAGGCTTTGCTTAGTTGGATGGGAAAGGAGTTATGGTTACCTCCTCGGGGTAACCATTATGCTAGAATCGTTCAAAAGCTGAAGTTTATATCCTAGTTGAGTTACCACAAATCCTAACCCGTAAACTGCTGAATGTATGTATGTACGTGTGTGTACCTTAGATTTCCAGAAACTTATTTGACGTAGGTGTTGCTTTTGGACTTCTGCCGACGATGCCAACTTTGGGGGTGTGCAGGTCGCTATGCTAAGTTACGCCTTACACGAACGTTGTAGGAAACATTTTGCCGAGTCGGGGCAACTGTTGATTTTTTCAAGGGTATGTATCATGAAGATAACCGCCCAATAACCTTCAGGAAGCCCCAAGGTCATACGGTTCATAAAGTCCTCAGGTTGATTGGCATTATTAGATTCCATGCTTCTTTTCTTAGAAAATGAATGGAAGGAGGGACAGGATTCAATGCCGACGGGAATTTAGGGCGTAGTTGATGAGAAATAATAACTAGTTGGGATATTTAATAATAGTCGCCAGCATCCTCGTCTTCCCAAAACTCGACATAATCATCCTCCCGAAACTCGTCATCTAAGAGCTCATCTTCTATTTCGTCGCAGTCATAATCTTTGAATATCCACTCCCTCCATTCTTCAAGTAATCGGGAAACTGTCTGATGGCCATGCCGTCGTGCAAATCCAATAGCCCTATGGTACTGCCAGATACCCTCTCCCTCCGTCTCCGCCCTATTCTCTAGCAAAAACTGCACCATATCTAGCCGTCCTTGTTCTGCTGCAGCTTCTAGGGCCGTCCGGCCTTTAATGTCTGCTCGAGAGGCATTGATTTCTGCTCCGAGCTCCAAAAGTTGTTTCGCAATACCAAGGTATCCCTTTGCGGCTGCAAGCTGCAGCGCAGTAGCACCCGCATCTGGGGACAGTTGGCCATTCACATCTGCCCCAGCCGTGAGAAGCATGTCAATAAGCTCTAGATGGCCGTGTTCAACGGCGGCCTGCAGCGCCGAGCGTGGGGGGAGCTCATTCGGTCCTTCACCCAATTGTTCAATTGTTGGTACGTTCACGGCTGGTGGGGCATTGACATCTGCACCGTGAGAAAGGAATAGTTCCACCAATTTAACGTGCTTGAGGCGGCAGGCTAGTTGGAGAGGTGTATCAAGGTCATGGCGGGGGCGCGCGTTGACGTTAGCCCCGTGGGAAATGAGTTTAGCAACTTCTGCTGATGTACACCTTCTGATTGCAACCAGCAATGAGAGGACATCAGGGAGGTAACCCACGTCGAGGAGCGATTGAACTGTTTCCCAGCTTCCTTCGAGGAGAGCGGGGACCAAGACAGAACAGCGGATCATGGAATCGCTGTGCCAGAACTGCGTTTTGTAGCCCTTACCTAGGCTATAGTGATAATGTAGAACTAAATCCGTATATCCGTAATAACCACGTAATGGAACAATGCATTCACCCAAATCTCCAAGATCGAAGAGACATTCCAAAACTGGCCAATTTTGCCAGTAAGCAGCACAACCTACTGCAGTGGCTTCTAGCAGCCTGTCTACCTTTCCAAATTTCCTTTCGCCAAGGAGATTTTCAATAGAGGTGATATTGTTCCCTCGCTTGAAGGAACAGACGGCGGCACAAAGTGCTCCTGAGTCGTACGGCCTTGGACCGTAACGAATTGCCCGGGATATCTGATTCAAATCTTGGGATAAGCAAGCCCCTTCCAGAATTGATTCCCCGCTCGGGCCTGTGTCACTGAGAGCAGCACCGTTGGCTAAGAGGAGGTCGACAAGTTCCCGTCGCCCAGCCTTGAAAGCTGAAAAGAGTTCGCCCCCATTCAACCTGGCGCCACTGCGGAGCAAGAAAGCAGACAGACTGCCATGCCCAGCCTCAAGACAAACCTGAAGAGCTGTCCTGCCGTCCCAGCTCTGCTCGTTTATGCCGACGCCCCGGTCTAATAGTGTCTGCACTAAAGTTATGCTATCAAAATCCACCGCTTGCACAAGCTCTCCACCCATAAGCTTAGCCCCTGCCTGCAATAAGATCATAGCGGCTTTATCAGTCTTCGGACTGGGCCATATGGGATCATGGACCCTGTGTAGGGCAAACTGAAGCGGAGTGTGAAGGCGAGCAATAATTGCTTTTAGGTTGGTTAGCGTTCTGTTGTAAAAATGAGGTCTTAACATTGGAGCATCTCTTCCCAGTACAAGCGTAATGCTAGTATCGACATCGACGTTATTATCAACAAGAAGCTGTACAAAGCGCGCGTCACACTTCGCAGCTGCTATGTGTAATGGGGACAATTTGTTCAGATGATTCGGGTTAGCACCAAGTTTAATGATCATCGAAGCGGTCTGTAGTGTTTCATAGTTTTGCAAGATGGCAGTCTCGAGCGCCGTGAATCCCAAACTGTTTTCTTCGTCAATATTAGCACCTGCAGCGAGAAGGAGCTCGACTATGTCAAGTTTGCCGTGGTGTGCGGCTACAGTCAGCGCATCTTGAAGGATTTTGTGATCTTGTCTCGCCATGTGGAATGACAGAAGATATCGTATGATTTGGCTCGTTTCAGACTCTTTAGTCTCTGCCACATTTTCTGTGTCCGCAGAGTCTGCCATCGGATTATCAAACGCCCTATCTACATAGTTCGAACGACCAGCAGCGAATGCGAGGGGTGTGAAACCTGAGACGATATCATTAGAGTACTCAGCACGAACCCAGCGACGAATATCAGCACCGCTATCCACGAGTAGCTTGACCATCTCCAGAGAGCTATGTTTGACTGCGCTATGCAGGGCGGGCACCTCATTTTCCTCCGTAACTCCATCGACATTGGCCCCGGCCTTGAGCAGGAGTGTAGCCATCTTTTTACCGGCTCTTGAATCAGCAGCATGTTGAATTGGCCGTTCAACATAGCCTGTCATGGACCCATTGATAGGCTGATCTGGGTCAATGCCGGCTTCCAGCAGCGCTTGTACTATGTCCAGGGAGCCTTGGTTGATTGCAGCTTCGAAAAGAGCTTCGGCAAATGCAGCACTGGTTCGGTTATGTCCAACGGAGAACATTTTGGCCCACATTCTCCTCGGTATATTGATGTCTCTAAACATGTCGATAATTCTCGAAAATCTGGACTCTTCCTCCATCCCGTCCTCATCCTCGATGTCCTCCATCAGATTGTTCGATACCTGATAAGCCAGGAGGCGGAAGGCTTCTAACTTAGCGTCAAGCGGATCCCCGCTCGCTAACGCCTTCATTCTCGCAGTATGCTCTCCTACGAATCTCTCTGGCATTGACTTGGCAATCTCCGTTGCTGCGTGATTGATATTGGCAATGTTGTTGGTGCCTAATTCAAAATTCCTTGAGCCGACCGCCACAGCGCGGGAGTCATTTTCCGCCATGGATAAGTTTCCAAGGCCCCATTCGTTGATTAGTTTCCTTTTGGTGGAATCTAATCCTTAGGTGATCAGCTGCACATCATTCGAGAAGATAGGCTGTGGAGACAAGCCGCACCTGTGAGATATGCGTTTTGGAACTGAAACCAGGGAAGTGTAGACGGCCACAGAACTTGAATCGGAGGTGGAGACATAGATCTGAGCTCTTTAAATTGAATTGGGAGTGGGCTAGAAACTGGAGCTCATTTTCAGCGTGATGATCTTTAGCTAGGCGAGTATATTATACCTCGAGACACCACGAGCATGCTGCTGCTATCGCTATCATTGGTATCACTGGCTTCGTCATTGATTTGTGATTCGACATCGACAAGGGTCCAGATTCTGTCCCCATCCTGCTGAACAATAATGCTGTCGTTGGAACCACTGGACATTCATATGTTAGCTCGCTGTTCTTGATTTTGTTAGAATGTTTTAGGGGAATCTACGTGGATGAAGAAGTTGTTGCTCGGGACATCTTTTGTCGGTCCGGTACAGGTAACTAAGGCTATAGAGGGAGCTGTTGACGTGGAGCTTCTGAAGTGTTTCCAGTTCTGGCAGTGGAATTTGGTGGTGGAATGAGACGATGTGCACGCTTCAATCGAAGGCTCTTTGAGGTTAGTGTGAGTGCTCGTATTCGAGTGGCCGTGCCATACGCAAGGCTGCGCGCAGTGAACCCTGCTAGATTCGTGGCGTCTGCAATTCTTCCTTTCGTGGTATTGATACATGTCTATAATTACAAAAGTAGTGACGAAAACTCCTTCAAAGTTACTCAAAATTGCGCCCCTGGCCCTGGATGTTTAAGAAAACAAAACGAAAAACCTCGACTTAAGTTTTGCTGAAAGGAGCGCCTTGAGAAATTTCCATGTCCAAATCCCGAGATACTAGTTTTAGTAGATCGAGATCGATGTGTTTATAATTTATCTGCCAGTTCAACGTCCAGTGGTCTGCCCTGACATTATTATCCCCCATCCTTCGAGTGAAAGTTACTGGCATCCTGTATCCGAAAGATGGAAACGCGAGAACCCGCTTTTCCCCAGTTGCTTCTGCGATGACGGGAATGGTATATCTCAGGTCATCCGGTGCATGGTCCTGAAGAAGATCATCCAATTGAAGCTTCGAGTTTAGGGTTGTGACGGATGGATCATCTGATTTCACGGCATCGGGATCGAATTTTTCGCCGGAAAGAAACCAGTTATATTTTACAAGTCGGCGTCTGATGTCTGTCAAGTCTGGACCTTCCATTGAACGAACGACAACGGGGATGCTCGTGCCATTATATTCAAATGAGTCCGTTTCCGCAGGATGATTTAAATTTGCTGGTACGGCCCGTACTCGTATCCAGTGTCGGTTATCCCAAAGCTGCCAGGGCGACCAGCTGGGCCTGGTTGTATCATCTTCAGCAATTGATAAATTGGGAAGTTGAAGGTCGAAAGTGGCGACAGGCCTTGGGACACGTCTTGAGTACGGTGGGCGGGTCAGGAGCCAGGTATTTGAACCATAACCATCGGTCTGCTTCCTTGGGACAAACGATCTGAGAGAAACGACGGCCCCATCCCATCGTCTCGGCAGTGTGACGGGTTCGAATTTCACGCCGCCGACCGTAAATACATCCTGTTTTAAGGGAGCTGATGCTTCGTCGGACGCTGTCTTCAGTGCAGGAAAAACTGCTTGTAGCGCCAATGTGAATTTATCTAGCGGTACATCGCTTTTTGGAGCAGGGGCAACAATATCAACAAGGCGTCGCAGAGCCATGGCCAGGATCTTCTGAAGTTTAGGCGAAGAACCCTCAATTGGCACGTCCTGGGCCATTCCAATATCCTCCATAACTCGAGGACCCGGGAAATCGACAACAAGACTGCCAGTTCGAAGCTCAAGTTTGAGAACTCGGACTGTTTGTAAGAATGCGTTCGTCTCCTTGATGAGCTCATCTGAAACCCGTTGACTGTTTTCAAGAAGTTGTAATATTGATGGAGCTTGCAATGCGCGAGGAAGCATGTCGTTGGCGAGGAGATGCCGCACTGTGTTTCGAGAAGTAAGGGTAGGATCAAAATTTGTTCGATCGTTTACGAATTGTATGTGGTTTTGGAAGCAAGTAGACGTCAAGCGTGACTTTGGGAAGGAATTAAGAGGGCGGAATAGGTAAATACCGCCCTCTGAGATAGGGAGTGTAAGATCTGCAAGTAAGTGATGGGGCGGACCGGTCTGCGAAGAGTGCGTTGGTTGTAATCGTTTCGAGCTTCGACCATAGCGATCCCTGGCGCCAGCAGCATTTGCCATCCTTTGAGCTTTCACTAACTGGACGATGGAACCACTCTCTGCTACTCCATAAATACCATGGCATTCTGGTATATGTCCTATGCTGGATACACCCTTAAGGCCGGTTGCCTGGCGTTGTCCTCGGGCTATTCGACTGAGAACCGTTTCAATATTATCGTCCAGGTGGTGTCCCAAAAACAGCGCTCGTGTATTGTATTGATTGCAAGCTTGTCCAAGAATCTGATAGCGGAGTTTCCGGGCGGCAGTTTCAAAATCGGTGAAGCTGGATGGGTCAGCGCCGCCTGGCCAACTAAGCGTAAGAATGGAAGGGTCAAAACCTAAAGCGCAAGCGAAATATGAAACGGACAATTAGCACCTGCATTCAAATAGTAAACTCCAATTACAAGGATTGAATGGAATATATCGTTGCAAAATCATACCAAGGTCTTTAAGCCAATCTGCCACTTTATGTGCCTCCTCGGTGCTCCCCTCTCTAGCCAGATGGTCGACAATAAAGGGCTTCACCTGTAGGTCAGGAATCAAGCGTTCCGATATCAATTGTTTGCAGAGGAAAGCCAGAGCCATCGAGTCAGCGCCTCCGCTGACAGCCAGTCCTAAAAACCACGGAATTAGCAAAAATGCAACCGAAGCATTGAACCTGAGCTTTTCATGCGAACCTATTCTTGATGGCACACTTGGCATCGATGCGCCTCGCCATTTTCCCCAGAGATTTGTTACGACCTCATAAAACTCTTTTGGGGAAATTGGGCCGCTGCTATCTGGCCATAATGCTCTCAGCGCCATCTGAATAGTAGTCAAGCTGGCGGAGCTTGCTGTTGTTGCTCTGTTATCAAATTTTTGACATCCAGGCGATTCGCAAGGTGTCAATATCACGTGACATATAATGAATAACGCCGGCATCGAATTTCAACGCAATCCTGAGATAACTATTAACTATTATTGATTACTTGTTGCTGATTATTTATTTTAAGATCGAAGATTTCCTAAAATACCCAACTACCTAGATAGGTCCACTGACTCTTACGAATATGTATTGTTCTTCCCTGTTATTACAGATCACCCAGTTTATCCCATAGAAGGGAAAACGAAGATATCATAACTATGTATTCAATGTATCCATAAAGTTGGTATCAATTATTTTGTAGGTCTTTTTGAGTTTCGACACATGGAATACAGCCGGTATTCGGGGGTTGTTCGATCGAAAGGTTCGGCAATCGGGAATGATCAGCCGCCGTTTGGTGACTCGGCAAGCCGAGAATCCAAAGCTACTTTTTTTTCTACCGATGACACACCACAGCGAACCTAGCGTAAATTCCTGAAGTCCCAACCAAACCTCAACTAACTCAGTATAATAATAAGAAGAACGCTAATGGATAGTTACACATGTCATTGGTGACGGCAATGATGACGTGAAAGCTGTTCTATTACATCAATTCGACTACCCGCAAGCGCCATGGCCGCGATTGAGCCTCATGAACCGGAGCGGACTTCAGCAGCCGATCCGTCCCTCTGGACGAGGTCGCTCATAGTACGCAAACTATTTCTTAATCATAATACAATACCCCATACTAGCCCCTGCGCCCAAATTGCTTTTGACTTACATTCCCTACTTTCTGCCTACTAGTCCGGGGCTGTGGCAGGTCTTACAGTCGACCTCTCCCTGTATCCCCTCGATACCATAAAGACCCGCCTCCAGCAAGCCCGGAAACACACCGCATCGTCCACAAAACACGCCGCCCCGTCTCTCCGCCAAACCGTGCGCGGAATCTACGCTGGCCTCCCCTCAGTCCTCCTCGGCTCTGCCCCTTCCGCCGCGAGCTTTTTCATCGTCTACGACGGCGTAAACCGCTACCTTCTCCCACCCCCATCATCCTCGACTTCCAACCCCGTCTCCTGGCAGCATGCAATCCTCACACACTCCCTCGCGTCATCCCTTGGCGAAATATCCGCTTGCGCTGTCCGAGTGCCTACGGAGGTAATAAAGCAACGCGCCCAGGCTGGGTTGTTTGGTGGATCCACGTTACGTGCGCTTAAGGATATCCTCTCACTACGGCACGCGGGCTCCGGGAGTGCCAATGATACGCGAAAGCGGGGCCTGGGGCTCGTTATAAGGGAGTTATACCGCGGCACGGCCATCACGATTGCGCGCGAGATACCGTTCACCGTCTTGCAGTTTACGATGTGGGAAACGATGAAAGATGCATATGCGTCCCGAGCTTCAGGCACAGATTCCCGCACCGTCCCCGGGTCTGGATCAACTGGGGTGGGTACGGGACCGAGTGCGTTATTTGGCAGCCTTGCGGGAGCTGTTGCTGCGGGGCTAACGACTCCGCTTGATGTGGTCAAAACTAGAGTCATGCTTGCGAGGAGGGGCGGTAGCGACCATGTACGGGTGCGGGATGTTGTGCGCGGGATCATGAAGGAGGAAGGGTTTGGCGCGTTCTG
This sequence comes from Blastomyces emzantsi, assembly GCA_003206725.1. Lineage (NCBI taxonomy): Eukaryota > Fungi > Ascomycota > Eurotiomycetes > Onygenales > Ajellomycetaceae > Blastomyces > Blastomyces emzantsi. The sequence continues at coordinate 32,256 of QGQJ01001326.1, forward strand.
GAGGGGAGTTGGACCAAGAGTTGCGTGGATTGGAGTAGGAGGGGCTGTGTTCTTGGGCAGTTACCAATTTACTTCGAACATGCTTCAAATGAGGCAGGTTGGCAAGATACAGGCTGGACCAGATCCCCTATGATGGTTGAAAGAGGCGAAAGAATTAAATTATCCTGGGACACAAGGGATGAATGTATACTACATTTTACGGCATTTAGATTTTTCTATATCTATTCATAGACATGTGAATACTCTAAGTAACAATTCAACTCAGTTTTATGAAAACAATGCGTAGAAAATAAGAGACAGAAAATGCATTACTCGAACTGTTGTTCACTGTTGCGCCTATCGTTCGATTTCCCACTTGAACATCATCGTTCTTTTCTGCAATCCTAATGCTGAAGCTCTCATAACTCTATATTTTTCCCCGCTCTCCGTTCCCATTTGCCCTCAAACTTTCTTCACCATCCATGCCAACTCCTTGGCTTGTTCAGGCGTCAATAATTCTTCCAAAGTCCCGGGGAGCATGAAATCGTTATCCTGGTACTCGAATCCGGGGACGACGGTCTAAACAATTCGAATCGTAAATTAGCAAATAACCCATGGTCGAACTGAGTAACTCTATGCTTGAAAAGAGGATAGATAAAATAAAAGTCAAAGTAAACAAGCCAAAACTCAAAATCCATACCTCGCTAATCAGCAATCCCTCTGTGTCTTTCCCTGCCTCATCATCTGGTAGCAGATAGCTACCTTTAAACTTCCCCCCCTCAACAATCCACTGCAACCTTTCACCAGCTGCAATATTCTTCCCCACCACAAACGTTTCAATCCTCGCTTTGCCCTCCTCTTCCACCTCGTCGGCGTGGATGAGAACATATCTCCCCCGCCCACGGTGCAGGGTATGCACAGTCCGTGACCGGTTCCTGTGGAATACACCTAGTGGTCTTCCAGGCGTGAGATAGTAGAAGATAGATGTGCTGGCGGAGCGGGTAGAGTCGTCACCGACAGCTTGAGCGGTGGCATGGCCTGGTTGATGGCGGTACGGCTTAGTATTTTTGAGGAACGGGTTTGGGACGCGGAGGGGGTCTCTGTCGGTTTCGACGAAGTATCCGCCCTCGATGTGCGTTTGGAGGTTGAGGATATTGATTGTTTGTTGGGCTGCGGGGGGTTCTGTGGCAGGGGCTGAGGCGGGGGGGTACACGGGTTTGATATCTGAAAGAGGCGGGGTGGTGTCCATTGTGTATTGTGGTTATTGTAATTGTTTATTTCGCTTTTTTAACTCTTTATCTCTTTATGTATCGCTTCGTGGTCTGTTTCCCTTCCTGCTATGGTTTCCTTTCGCTTTCTGGATGGTGGTGGTGGTGGTGGTGGTGGTGATGGTGATGTTTATGTTACAATGAGGACGGCTGGAAGAAAGAGGGGGTTGCAACAACTTCCATCAGTCAAGTTATAATAAGCAGGCCAAACCATGCTATGCTGGGTTTGACGACGAATTAGTTAAGGAAGACATCTGCTGCTGCTAGAAGAATAATGGATTCGAAGGTTACTGATAAATATGAATTCACTTTCTATTGGACAGTATTATAGTTAATTAAATATCCGATCCCTGCTGTATCCCTAACCAAGACACAGACACAGTAGCACCATTAACACCCGATGTTGAAGTCCAGTATGGTATGGATGGATGAGGCACCATTGGCTTTCAAACGGAATGCCCGTCGCATTTGTTTTTTTCAGCCCTTTAAAACTCCTGTGTCCGTACAACGTCGGAAATGCTCTGTCCAGTGATGACCAGGCGATATATGGATGGCTGGATATCTGATCTCCCTCTCCAGAGCCCTTCACATCGCATGGTGATTGCCACACAACGATTTGTCAAGTCCAGAGCTAAAGTATTTATTAAAATTAGTGTGAATTGAGGATTAACAGGGTCAATAATACAATATACAGAACAGAAGGGATGGCGTTACTATTGCCCCGTGAAACGTCGCTGTTTAGATATATGTTAACCCATTTATATACAGTACATACATAAATATTGTACAGTACATACGGAGTACAGTAACTTACTCTATTCTCTACGCATTTTGAGATCAACATGACCCCACACTGTCGCGTATTCCGATACAGGACATGTAATCTCAAGCTTCGGAAATGGCGAGGTTTCGTTGGTGCGGAGGTACCTAGGTATGTACTGTCTTGTACCAAGCCTCCAAAGCCCCGTATTGGTATTGCATGATTGGCCCTGTGCACGGCCACTTAAACAAGCGCAACGCCTATCCATCCATCTCCGCTTGATATCACTTGCTGCTTCTCCGCAACAACACCACGACAGGCGAACCCAGAGCTCGATGCAGTCCGACCAGCCGCCTGGGACGATTTGACGTTTGTATCTGCTGTGAACTTTTGACTGTTGTCTACGGAGCCCTATCCCATGGCCTGGTCTATTTGTCCCGAATCTGCCGCCGCCTGAGTTCGCCGTGCGCATGCTGGCTCGCGTCCCTTCATTGCCGATTGTTCCTCCATAAGAACCCTCGATGGCGAGAAAGTCTAGCCAGCGAGTTAGCTATGGTATGCTATCTCACTTCTGTTGTTCGTTTTAAGAATAACATCTGCTGTGCTGCAATGTCTTGCTGCGTTTTGTTGCAATGGCTGTTAACTCCATTCTCTCTGCTTCTAGTGCTGCCTATGCCGGATGCCCCAGGGGGGCATCGCCTAGGTGTCAATGGGCTGGCGGTCGACACTGGAAGCTCAATCCTGTGAGTGCAAACAACCGCTACACTTTAATATTAGACCCCGCTGGGAGCAATTTTGCCCAACCTTGGCACAAATGCTCTCCGGTTCCATACCTGTTCATCGTTGCAACAACTAACCTACCTGTCGCATAGCTATTCGGCTGGTCGCGATGGAGTTATCTGTGCCTGGGACTTAAACCTTGATCTCAAATCGGGCGGCGTTTCTAACCCTTTCTCCTCCGCCTCTTCAGGCACTACATCCACTAATGCCGTCTCCGATTCGAGTTCCAAAACAGTAGAAACAACAACTTTCCGCCGCCAGGTTCAGGCACATACACATTGGATAAATGATATTGTCCTTGCCCAAAACAACTCAACCCTCGTTTCTGCATCATCCGATACGACTGTTAGGGTATGGCGGCCAGAGTCACAAGATTTGCAGCTACCCCCTTCGATTGGCAAGCACGGCGACTACGTAAAATGCCTCGCGACACCAGAATCGCATTCTGAATGGGTCGCGTCTGGTGGTTTGGATCACAAAATATATCTGTGGGATCTGAACGGAGCTGGTGAGAGGCTAAAAATTGACTTATCTGAAGATGAGCTTGGAACGAAAGGTTCCGTGTATGCCCTGAGCACAAAAGGCTCCATACTAGCAAGTGGGGGCCCAGAATGCGTCGTTCGCGTATGGGATCACAGATCAGGGAAACTGATCACGAAATTTGTTGGCCACACGGATAATGTGCGAGATATATTAATCAACCAAGCTGGAGATACAATCATGACCGCATCCTCTGACCAAACGGTCAAAATCTGGTCCATGACAGCTGGCCGATGCATGCACACTCTGACCATGCATAATGACAGCGTTTGGTCCCTGTATTCCGATCATCCTCAACTATCCGTATTCTACTCAAGCGATAGATCTGGGTTGGTTGCCAAAACGGACTCTCGAAGGGCTGCAGACTTTGACCAGGGAGTCTGTGTGGCCGCGCTACAGGAAAATGATGGAGTCGTGCAGGTTGTTGCTGCGGGTGATTATATCTGGACTGCAACGCCAAAATCAAGCATTAACCGATGGAATGATGTCGACACGACAGCTGAGGTTGATTTGCCGTCTTCGTCACAGCATCGACATACCTCTAGCACTATCTCGCGTCAAAGCACTAACGATATTCAACCTCCATCCGAAGGTTCAGATTCGACGCCATCGCTACGGAGACTCCCACGGAGCTCCATTCTACAGTTATCAAATGCGGCCGCAGCCGTGGGCGGACGGATCGCCCATGAAATGCTGCTTGACGATGGCCTGGAGTTGGTAATTCCCCTCCAAGCGCTGCCTGAAGAAACAATAGTGGGACAAAACGGCTTAATCAAGCACGTCCTACTCAAGGACAGGAGGCGTGCGCTTACTCAGGACACGGCTGGGGAGGTAGTACTTTGGGATCTCTTAAAGGTAAGCGAGAAACAGAAGGTGCACGGTGACAAATATTCCATTCTAACATGAAATTTCGCCAGTGTATTCCAATTCAATCGTTTGGAAAGCGTCACTTGGATGATGTCACTTCTGAAGTCAACACGATAGAGACCATAGCGAACTGGTGTACCTTGGACACGCGGACGGGGAGACTATCTGTGATCCTAGAAGCTAATCGTTGCTTTGATGGTGAAATTTATGCTGATGAGGCCGGTCTTGATGACCTGAGCCATTTTAAGGAAGATCAAAGGAGTATGTTTCATGTCCCCTTCTACCAGATGATGTAAAGATGATATAGATAGTTAACGTTATTCTTCGGAACAGTTAACCTTGGAAAATGGGTTCTTCGATATTTATTCGCCAGCCTCATTGACGAAGAAATCAAACGAGATTCAGCATATCGAGAGACTCTTGAAGAGAAAGCAAAGGAGACGCAAAGAATTTCTCGACTGAATGCCCCTGACTCAATAGATATTCCGAAGATAGTTGCCCAGGGGGTAGCTGAAGCTGGACCCTCCAGCGCAACGCGAACGGCCAATGGAATGTACCACCCTGTCACGCCTGGGCTCTCCATTGGATTCGCCACCCCTGGAGGGCAATCATCTTTTTCTGATTTTGGGAACAGCCCGTTGACGTCCACTTCTGGAATCCATGGTGGTGGAAGGGACCAACCCGATTATTTTGCTTCCGCCGCCAACACGCACACGATCGACTCTCCAGATCCAAATCCGAAGTCACCGGGTCCACCAGAGGATGAATCACAATCACAGCTGGGGACCTCACCAGCCGATACAGAGAAAGAAGATAAGCCGGGTAAACGAAGTGGATCTCGTTTCGGTAAAAAGTTCCAAATGTCGTTTCCCAAAAAGCTGGGAAGAACTTCCACTGAAACGAAGCCAATCATCGAAGAGAAGGTTGAAGAGGAGTCTGACGACAAGTCGTCCGAAAAAGAAAAAGTGTATGACCAAAATCTAAGCGGCGTTATTGAAAAGATGAGATTCGAATATGAAGAAACTTTGAACGAACATCCGGGGCAGCCGTTGTCTACTAGCATCACCCCGAGTGAAGAAAACGAGACACCGACCCTAACCTTACCACCAAATACAGCAATACTTATACAAGAAGAACATCCTGATTCAGCCGTTCCAGCAGACCTCTATCGAGGGACGGTAGGGACTGTAGGCGCGGATGCTGATATGCTTGAGAAAGCCGTACCTAAATGGCTCGGAGAGTTCCTTTTACGAGTAAGCTCTTTTCCATTCTTCCGGTTATTTTGTCTATCCCCAAATTAACGAGCGTAATCCATTAACTTTTTCCCACAGAACATGATACCCTTCAAAGAAGTATCTAAGGTCGCATTTTCTTTGAAACCTTACAAAGACCTACTCCCTCCAGTTGTGAAGCCTGATACGTATGTTATTACCAAGTCTCGTTCCCCATTCTCATTTTCACGATAATTAACACCGACCCTTGGAACTTCAGTCTCTCAACGAACCCCAACCCCTCCCGCCTAAACGCCAACCGTATGCTCCGCGCCAAAAAGATCCTCGCATATGTTGCCGAACGCATCGACCCGCAAAACCCTGATGACCCCGATGCAAACACTCTAAAGCCGGAAGAATATTTGGAACTATACTGCCAGAATACCGTAGGTTCCCCGTCGCACTACTACCATTTTGTCACAGATCAAAGATCAGAATTCCCCCCGCCCTCCCCTCTGAAGATAAAAGCCAAAACATGAGTCTTTTCCACATGCACGTGCACTGCGTATAATATACCTTGATGATCTTCCAAGCTAACGAAGCAAAACCTTCCGAAAGCTTGTCCCACACGATATGACCCTCTCCACCATCCGCACGCACATCTGGCGGACCGGTAATGACATGGTCCTCTTGTACAAAGCCAACGGCAAGCGGGAGATTCCAATTCCAGGCTCCGAGACCGCAACAGCGTCAGCCCCCGCCTCAACATCAGCTTCGGATGCAAAAACTGGGAACAACGATGATACAGATTTGCCGCAGAAAATGTCGACGCTTGGTGTGTCGGGTGCCTCTGAAGCTAATATAGCTGGAGCTGGAGCTGGTGGTGCTAGCTCGGTGACATCGGCGACGTCTAAATCGGCGTCTGGGACGGAGGCATGAGGTGAATCATTTCATATATTTTTTTTATTCATATATTTTCCTCCCTAGGAAGCTGTTACGATAATTTTTGATTTTACTCTTCGCGCCATTTATTATTTTTGTTTATCTCCTTGTTGGGCTGTTCTGTTTTGCGAGTTGCCCATTTTGCAAACCCGCTCTAGAGCAGGCGGCTAGACCTGCGACACGTTGATGGAGAGGATACCCGAGTCCTTTGATGCACAGCGGATTGTTTACTATTCTTCTTCAGCTTCCTTGTTTATTCTTAACTTTCTTATTGCGATGTGATATGTATATACATTCAAGCGGAACAAAGCTTGGTGATGCTGCCTGTGAGTTCATATTGATGGATTTCCAAATTATCCTCAAGACACTCCCTACAACCTGATCATGCTGCACCGCATGCGCAGAAACGCAGAAAAAGAAGTGAAAGGCAACAAAAGCACAATCTGCGAAACCCAACCCGCTCCTCTCAGGCTTGCATACCTATCTATACCGTTCACATACCTCCATATCACTCCACAGTTCCAATTTCCCTCAACCCTTCCGTCAATGCCTGCAAACGCGTAAACTCCGGCCCATCCTCCCCAAGCGCCCAAGCAAACGCGCCGCCCACACCCCTCGCCACCATGATAGGCTGCATCTTCTTCTTAATAGCCTCCGGCGTATCCCATGTCCACCAGATATTCTCCTCCTTATCCCAAAAATAGTGCCCACCACCCTCACCCACCGCTCCATTATAAGCAGGAACATACTCATCATACTTGCCACCTGCCAGTGCCCGCTCGAACGACGCGGCGACTTGGCTGGGCGCAGGCTCGTTCCAGGAGAAAGCCCCCGCCTGACCTGTGCTTTCGCCCGTTTCCGGATCTTCCAACAGCACCGTCTTGCAGCCGATGGGGTCCTTGTCGCAACCGGAGCCGTTTTCAGGTTTCTCGGTGCGGAACCATTTGACGTAGAAGGCGAAGCCGAGGTTTGCTTTTGAGGGCGGTAGCCCCGCTGCCTCATATGCGGCTATGGATTGCAGGGAGAGGGAGAGGCCGGTGTGGTGTTTTGTGACGTTGTCGCGTAGGTTCATCAGGTCGTAGGTCATGATGTTGAAGAAGTCTATGGATTCGAGGATGCTGGGGAGCGTTGCTGGGGTGAAGGCGAGCATGTCGCGGGGTAGACCGGGGACGGCGGCTGAGATTATTTGATCGGGTCCCAGGGCGGAGCGCAGCTCCGCGAGCATTAGTGGGTATGCGTCTATTTCCCATTCTTTTTCGGAGTTGGGGATTTGTTTGTAGTCCGCGCCGTTGCCGCTGGAATGATAATGATATTAGTTATGAGGCATGTTGATAAGATGGGGCTTAATTTACCCAGGATACTCCCAATCCATGTCAACACCTAGGATAAAAATCATAAAAATTGTGGATTAGTTTAATTCGGGGTGACCAGCCAAGCTATTGCCCCCAGTATAGGGAGTCCGCTCCGCTGCCCGCTCCGCATTTCCACCCCCCCATTT
>QGQJ01000133.1:0-13293 GCA_003206725.1 Blastomyces emzantsi
TTCCAGTATTCTCTTCCTTATAGTATTTCTGCAATTCGTCGTGTATTAAACATTTCAGTCGGCAGTTGGTTAGCTAGTTAGTTACTCAGTAGTTAAACTACTATATCTATCTATCTATCTCTATATATATAAATCCCTTGTACTGCAGCACCATGACCTCCTCTTTTCCTCCGCCACCAGTCGACTCGATCGGTATGTTGTGATAACTCGCTCCAATGGCAATTCGTATGCTAGCAGACGGTCGTTTAGAAGGGATCCACCGCGGCTAACAGAACGAACCAATTGTCCAGACTGGAATAATGTCGGCTTCAAAGTCCGTGAAGGTATGACTGACTGACTGGCTCCATTGACATTGACACAGCATTTGTGTCGCAAATAAAAACAACACAATACCACTTTCTAACAGTCGTCTCCCAACAGTCAACGGCCATGTCGAATCGCACTTTTCCCACTCCTCCAGCCCCCAATGGAGCCCCCCGCGCTTCGTCGCATCCCCCTTCCTCCCAATCCACGGCATGGCCCCAGGCCTAAACTACGGCCAACAAGCCTACGAAGGCATGAAAGCCTTCCGCCACGCACCCTCTTCCTCCTCCCCCTCCGCCCACGGGCGCATAACGATCTTCCGCCCCCAGAAAAACGCAGTGCGCATGCAGCACTCCGCCGAATTCATCTCCATCCCCCCAGTGCCCAAGGAGCACTTCATCGAATGCGTCCGCCTCGCCGTCGCCGCCAATGCTGAATTCGTGCCCCCGCACTCCACGGGCGCAGCCATGTATATCCGGCCCCTCATCTTCGGCTCCTCCGCCCAGCTCGGCCTCTCCCCGCCGGACGAATACACCTTTGTCGTCTTCGTCATGCCCACCGGCGTCTACCACGGCGTGCATGCCGTCAACGCATTGATCCTGGAGGACTTTGACCGCTCCGCGCCCGACGGGACGGGCTCCGCCAAGGTCGGCGGCAACTATGCGCCCGTTCTGCGGCACAGTGACCGGGCGCGTGCGGAGGGGTACGGCATCACGCTGCACCTTGACAGCAAGACGCGCACGGAGATCGATGAGTTCTCGACCTCTGCATTCATCGGCGTGCGTCGGGATAAAGGTACGGGCGCCATCACGCTGGTGGTGCCGGATAGCAAGAACGTGATTGATTCGGTGACGGCGTCGTCGGTGTGTGAGATTGGGGCGAAGATGTTTGGCTACAAGGTCGAGCGTCGGCGGGTGGGCTATGAGGAGCTTGCGGAGTTAGATGAGGTCATGGCGGCGGGGACGGCGGCGGCGCTTGTGCCGATTAAGAGCATCACGATGAAGTCGAAGAATGATAAGTTCACTTTTAATTCTGGCGAGGGCGATGAGGGGGGCGAGGTCTGCAGGAAATTGCTTAAGACGCTCAAGGGCATCCAAACCGGTGATATTTTGGATGACTTTGGCTGGCTGGTTGATATCGAGCCTGTCCCTCAGGGATGGATGGAGGAGGCTACAGGGAAATAAAATAATGATGCTGATTTCCTTTAGTCTCACAGTGGTTGTGTTTCGTCCGGGCAGTCGGTCGTGCTCAGGGACAAAACAAGGCGAATTTGAAAAATTTTGGGAACCTTTTTCATTACCAGTTCTGATAGAGAAAAGTGAGAGTACAAAATATTCTTCTTACATCTCAGACCTACCAATGATGAACGAGAAATGAAAGTCCTATTTTCGAATAACTACCAGCTTAACGAAAACTTATTTTGGGTACTCTGTGTCGTGATCTGATTTCGCATGAAACTATTTTACTTCCCTGCCTACATCATTCAAAATGAAACTGCCTGGCTAATTTAACAGCTATCAAATCAACTTGAATACGAGTCCGCCCACGCTCGCAGAACAACGGCGATGCACAAACAACAAAACAAAGGAGAGGTAGCAGGAGAATAAACAAATTGCCTACGTAGGCCTGCTATCCAGCCGCGAGAAAAAAATGAGAGGCAGAAGCTCCCAAAGCCGGAACAAACACCTAATCAAACAATAAGACTCTAACAATCTTGTTGCACCGTACTCAGTCCCATGTCACCGATTGGGACACGCCCCCTGGGTATCACTTCTCCTCATCCCCAACATTTAAAAGCATTCTTCAAACCCAGATACCGGATAAACTCCAATGGACAGAAAGAGGGAGAATTGAGCGCAAAGGAAAAAGCAAGTAAGGAGGGGGAAATAAAGACAAAGGGGAAATGGGAGAAGAGAAGAAATATACGGAAATCAGTCTCTTCAAATTACAAGAGTTCGCTTGGCACCATGCCATCCGCAGTTTTGCTCCCTCTTAACACCAGTCGCAAAAAGCAAGAAAAAAAGAAAAAAATCTGCTGGAGGAGGCAAAAAAACAAAAACCGGAATTCCTGACTGGTGGCTAGGCACACCACCGTTGAACTACATAGTAGTATTTGGGGGGGAAAAAGCGAAAAAGGCAAAAAGGCAAAAACCGGAATTCCTGACTGGTGGCTGGGCACACCACCGTTGAACTAGTATTTGGGGGGGAAAAAGCGAAAAAGGCAAAAAAACGAAAACCGGAATTCCTGACTGGTGGCTAGGCACACCACCGTTGAACTAGTATTTGGGGGGGAAAAAGCGAAAAAGGCAAAAAAACAAAAACCGGAATTCCTGACTGGTGGCTAGGCACACCACCGTTGAACTAGTATTTGGGGGAAAAGCGAAAAAGGCAAAAGAAAGGAAAAAAAAAACCTCCACAGCGAGAATTAGGTAAACCCAGCCCTGCGAAGGAGACTATTAAAACCACGGTAACTGTTACTACCACTACCACCCCCGCCCTGCGTACCGTCACCATTCTCAGATGTAGACATCTTCTTCGCACTACCCTCATCCTCACTCCCCTTCTGGCGCTCTAAAAGCGACTTCAACGTGTCGTGTCTAGCATTACGGATTCCGCCATTCATCGTCACTTGGGAAGTCTTCAGTCTGCTAACACCAGCAGTACCAGTACTACCAGGTGCCGGCTGGGAGAATGATGTTGGCGTGCCGAATCCAACGGCGGCCCCTGTGGGAGTAGTAATGGTGGCGGCGGCGGTGGTGGTGCGGGTATTTTCTGCTTCGTCCGAAAACCACTGAGCACCCTTGTTCGGCCAGGTTTCGTTGATACTGCGGAACGGCGTGATCAGGGCCCTCCGCGCTGAGCCTCCTCTCGGAGGTAAGGAGGGCCGCTTGCCTAGGTCGCCGTTGGCTGAGGTGAGGTTGGAGTCGGCTTTTGAGTCGCTGTCGGAATCGGAACTGCTCGAGTCAGGTGATGACATGGGATCTCTGGCGGGAGATTTTCCGTTGCGCTGTTCGGGTTCCTTCGAGCGTTCTGGCTCTGGGGTATTTATATTCATGTTATTCCGTTCTGGTTGAAACTCTACTGGACGAGGGTCGTAGTCCGACCGGGTGCGCTTTTTGTTGTTGGGTGAAATGCCAGAGCCCGGTTCTGGTCTTTTTCGTTTCAGTCCGTTTCCGTCTTTGAAATTTTTTCCCTCTTTGACATTCTTTCCTGGGGATCCATTGCCCATGCCTCCTGATGGTGGACTGACTACCACAGCAAAGTTACCGGTGGAAGGAGTGTCAAGCGAAGGGGAGACTACGGAATCACTAGAAGCAGGAGTATTTGATGGCTGTTTGGCGTTGGGCTTCCCATCTTGAGCATCTTCCTCAGAGGCGCCATCAAACCCAATTTGGTGCTGCAACTTCTTTCGAGGCCCTTTTGGTGTGCCCACTGCATCCGTGTGGTTCTTGCTTTTTTTCCCATTTTGGTCCTCTCTATTAGGGTTATTTTCAAGATGACCTCCTCCCGAGCTACCCTCTGCATGGCTATCCTCTTCAGGGTGGCCCTGAAGATTTTCCTTGGCCTTGTTCAGCTTCCGCTCGTACCTGGTAATCTTATATCCGATGTTCTTCACTCTGGCATCGTACACTTTCTCCGTTAAATGTTTAACTTCTTCCAAGAGCGCGCAATAGTCTTCGCTTTTGCCTTGGAGCCTTGCTTCATCGATTCTCTTTCGTAGCTTACCATCAGTACGCTGCCATTCAATCCACTCCACCGTTGTCCCAGCTGGATACATGGTGTTGCCGATTTTCACCGATGAGGCTGAATTGGGGGTGGGTTGCGAGTCAGTTTTTAGGTTGTCGACGAATGAAACGGAACGTCGGGTAGATACAGTTTTGGGGGTATGTTTTTGAGCCGAACGCAGTGCTGACGTCACAGGCGTACGAGGTTTGCCCGTGCTGCTTTTCTCGGATTCTAACTGGGAGCCCCGATGATCCGTTTGACTTTGGCTTCCTCGACGCGGGATGGGAAACGCTGGTGTGCTCGACACACCACTCCTAGAGTTGCCCTTGGTATCAGTAGCAACAACTGGTTGGCTCATCGAAGGAGTTCTTGAGTGTTTCAGCGGTGGTGACGTAAGTCCCAGCTCGAGCTCCTGTGCGCCGCGCTGTCGACTGGGAGAGCTGTGAGATGGTTTTTCGGGATTGTGATCCGGATCCTTTGTCAATTCAAGGGTGCCAATGCTGTTATCAGTCTGTAAGTAGCGTGCACTGCCACTGCCTGGAGTTTGGCGTTTCTCAACCGGCGAACAGGCCACCTTTTGTGGTGTCTTCTGGGGGGTTCCGACTTTAGTATTTTTCTGTGCCTCAGGTGAAGACGCCCCAGCATTATCCGGGATATCGCTATCTGAGATATCGGAGTAAATAGGATTGCCATCTTTAGCATCCACATGCTCTAACTGGTAGGCATTGAACCTTTGAGTTGAACCTTTCTTTGTGGAGTTCGTGCCATTTGCACTAATCGGTGCATCGCGATCTCCTTCATCATTATTTCCCCCATTGATTACATTTCTTCTAGGTGCGGAGGCGTCCCCTTGACCACCACTGGCCCTCGGCGTGTGTTGTTTGGGCCGATCGACAACTTCAATATCCGAATCGGCGATCACGACAGAAACTTTCTGCTTTGCAGGTGCTTTCGTAGTACCGCTCGAGCCTGGGGTGGAAGTTTTCGCATTCTTAGGTGGCGAAATCGCGCCCTTAAGGGCCATTGATATTCTTCCGGGGCCGCGAATATTTGACTTCCTAGTCCCACGTCGAATACCTGATTTATTGTCGGTGGCTATATTATCATCCCTTTTGCTCTGAGCCTGATCAATCGGCCTATCCTCACCTATATCGCTGTCAAGGATGATCGCGTTGTTCGCTCTATCCCCAGGGGACGCGAGTAGAGTTTCCATATTGTTTTTCACTGTAAATTCATCAGCTCGACTTATATTCCTTCGTTGTCGCTTGGTAGACCGAGGCTTTTCAGGCTTCTTGAACTCCTCTTGGCTAGAGGAGGGAATGGCAAATATATCCTCAGCTTCTGGTTCTCTCTTATTGGGTGTTGCAGCGTTCGAGTTGCTGTGTGTCGAAGACTTGGAACGAAGTTTGTGGCTGGGCAGTGAGGACTGCGGCGGCGCCGAAGTTCGTGGTGGGGGCATGCTGGCTGTCAGCAATTCTTGTTGCTCTATCACTCGCATTACCGCTTCATCTGATAAGGGGGACAATGTAGGTTAACATCTATGGCAACCGTAAAGGGATATCTGAATCATAGTGTAGGAGGGCTTACCCTTAGCATTTGTATATTTCAGGGCATCGTGAATAGTGCCGCCATAACCTATGTCTTCTTCCTGGGCAGTAATAACGGGTCCACTAATCTCTCTTGACGTGGTGCGCTCATCGTTGCGTAAGTCTACATGTAAAAACATAGGGTGTTAGCTGGCACTACAAGTAGGGGGTGTGACAGCGTTCAAAAGAAACGAAAATGTGAATATACCCCGACTTTTGCCAGCAGAAGATGCGGAAATTCTGTGTTTCTGTGGGTCCTCCACCAAAATGGGTGACGCACGGGTATGGTTATCATCCTTGCTGGGTCTTTCTTCACCAATCTCGCTGGATTGATGTGCATAGTCAGACTCTGGAACCTGCGCAGCATGCGATGGGCCAGCGACAAGTCCTCCCATGAATCCGGCATCCACGGTGCGGGCTTCGTCACGACGTAGCTGATCAGGAAATAACGGCGGAGCGGGACGAGCGTAATTGCTCGCTAGAGCACCCCAATCCTGGACCACAGACCCATATCGTTCCTGGCGCCCAGGCGGTTGGATGACTCGTATCGCCCCTCGCTGATCCAGACCGTCGGCAAGAGCTTTCCCGCTGTCCACAAACACATCTGCTACTGTCAATGCTGCATCCAGGGAGTCCTCCGGGTGCTTGTCATCTACGAGCTTCTTTATTTCGAGCGGTCTACGGGAAGGGGGCAAGACAGGCGAACTGTTAGCCAGAACACAATATTCTCCTCCTATACCATCCATCTGCAGTGAAGAGGGATCAACTCACCCAGCGTCAGGTTTTACTTGCATCCATTTCTCCCGTATCATATGGGCCAAATTCCCCAGCATCACCCGTTCCGGTTGTCGTACCAGCAGGAGAAAGTTGATTGGTTTGGGGTCGTCATTATCGACAGCTTGATCTGGCGTAGATGACTGACCAAGCTGCTCCCGTGGGTAAACTTTGACAGCCAAACGGAGAAGAACCATTGTCGCAGTGCGAGGCGAGGTGGTGGCCTGGCTCCCTCCTCACCCCGTTGGTGCGTCTGGCAATAATTCCCTCGCTGGAGATGGGAGATTCGCGTAGGGGGGAGAATATCCCGGATTGGGATGTCGTTGTCTCAATGGCCGCTGAGCGAGGAGGTTTATGAAGCCAACGAAGGCTCAGCGAAAGAGAAATAGGCCGTTCCTACCTAACACACGAGTATTGAAGGTGATGATGGAGGACACTGGCTATGGGGAATGCGATGGGATAGCAAAAGGATCTTAGCAGGGATTAACGGCGAGAGCTTCGAAGCTGATTAGCGTGGAAGAGGGAGAAAAGAACACCTGAGACAGGAAGGGAGACGAGGAGAATGGCTATCTCAATGGTTGTGGATGAAACGGAAGAAGTGAATTGGAGAGAAAAGAGGGGTGTTGCTGTGTTGTATTGGAATTGTGTTGTGTTGTGTTGTCGGGTCAACTTTTGAGTGCGCGCCGTGAATGTCGCGATCTTTGTCCCGGCGGGTTGCTCGCCCACGCGTAAATAACTTAGATTGTTAAATGGCCGCTGTCCGAGCACTAGGTATTTGCAACCACCAAGCTACCTTTTGAACGAAGAGTTAACCAAAGCAGTTCATTTTGAGTCTGGGATAATTAATGAGCAATTCTACAAATTATACTTCCCGTATTGGGGGGGGAATTACGCTCTAGGCAAAAAAGCTTGCAACTGGCTTTCATTTCGGCGGTGATATATATATATATAGTGTGAATGGAGGAGTAAAAGAGGGGGAACACGAAGTACCGCATTCACACCAGACACTCATATTTCCAATTCTAATGACACATGGGAATATTTTAATCGAGACGGTAACTATAAAATAATAAACAGCTTCCCCTAGCCAAAACATAAAAACATAAAATAAATTCAAAACAACGTAAAACCTTCCATCATGTCTCATATCCTACAATGAATTTTCGTTGACAAAAGATAAAAAAATAAAACAAATCAATGTTCTATCAACACTTGTGCTCCCAGGGTTCAAAAGTATGTCATCATTTGCCGAGAACAATCCACCCCGTAAAAACTCTCGGCTTCTTCACACAGGCAGTGCGAAGTAGCGCTTGAATCTCTCCACCTTTGTTAGACCCAGCTGCATAACCACCCAGTGGCAATTAATTAACAGGCTGGGGAACCGCACAGCCCAGAATTGGAGATAGCCCACCGGTAACCCTCCAATATGAGCTTTGAGATGTTCCGGCATATCGTTGTAATGGTTGCGTTTGTTGCGAAGAGCACGCAGAAGGTCCAGCATCTTCGACCCTGTGTACTTCCGTTGTTTGCCAAGGCTGTCTTTAAAGTCCTTTGGCAACAGTTTGAGGAAGTCCATTTCCAACCCCATGACATCCGGGGCGACAGATTCAAGACAGAGAAGATCTGCGGATGGAGGGTCACGTGGTTCGAATTCGAAATGGTCTGATACATCACAGAGGAAGCTAAGGCGATCTGCAGGCGGCCAGAAGAAAGGATGCAGCATCACGGTGGTGGCATCAGGGCTAAAACATTCATTAGTCATTTTCAATCAATTCCTTGAAGTTGGGGAGTTGGTTATATTTGAATTGAAGAACCTACCGACGCCGTGGATCTAGAGACAACATTTGCCGGATCAAATCATCCGCTTCGAACGCGTAGTCTCCGAGTTTCTGCAATTCATCCAAGTTATGATATCCTTTGACAATATTCGCCTCGCGCATGAATTTGCCGTCCTTATCGAATGGATGACCCCCACGAGTCAATACGTAGTAAAATACACATCCAAGGGAGAATATATCAATGGCACGTGTTGCCCTTCGGTTTGTTTGGGGGTCAACAACTGCAGGTTCCGAGGAATCGGCGCTCTGGTTATCCCAGTTTGAAATATTTGGCACGGTTTGATCATCGTCAACGAGAAGTTCCGGAGCGCGCCAGCCAGATGTCCCAGCAGCGTGTGCAGTAGTAGCTCTGAAAGAACTTTGATTATCTTCCAACTTTTTGCACAAGCCAAAGTCAGAGATTAGCAACCGAAGAGAAGTCGAACCCGTTCGGGGCTTGGGTGCGGCCACGAGGATATTTTGGGGTTTCAGATCGCGATGGACAATTTTCAGTGAATGGAGATATCGGACTCCAGCGGTGATTTGCCACAAAACGTCGGGTACGTCGAGCCCTCCATTGACAAGACTAGGATAATCAAACGGCTTTTCTACCACGTCCTGTAACGAAGCGGGACATAACTCTAGCCCGATGTAAAGAAAGCCAGCGGTTTGCTCTCGGCAGAAGTATCGAATGACGTTTTTGTGGTCATCACTTTCCTGTAGTAAGCCAACCTCATGGGATGCAATGTCGTAGAATTCCACCAACATCCTTTTGACTGCCACATCACGACCATCAAAAGAGCCCTTGTAGACCACAGTGCCATGGCTACCATGGCCCAAAACTGTATTTGTATGCACCTTTAGTTGGCCGATTCTAATTGACCCATCCATTTCCATCAACTCTGTTGAAATAGTACGCGAAAGCTGCCTCTCGAGCCCTGGCCGCCTCTCAATTTCTGTGTGGTCATTTTCGGATGGGGGCTCCGTGGATGCTCTACCATCTGCGTCTTCACCCTGTTTTTGGTTTCTACTTTTCTTGCCACGTTTATGCGCCGCACCACCCCGTTTTCCACGGCGAGCTTTTTTCTTTGCTTTCTCCGGCGTTTGAAGTAGTGTTAGCTCTTCAAGGTCGTCGTCCTCATTATTATTTTGAACAGGTTCCTGGATCCTGACTCTAGGTGTTGAATTATTATCCTCGATTGGATTTTGAGACGTCGGTTGTGGTGTATTATCGCCACCCTGGTCGAGGGTTGGTACGGTGATATCTACAGTAACGCCAGGTTCAAGTGCGTGATCCACGTCATGGGAAGACGGCACCCGATTCGCATCAAATTCCGAGGGAATTGGCGGCGTTGCGGTGATTATCGGTGTAGATGGAGCCGTGGGCAGAGTTTTCCCATTGATAGAAATGACATTTTTAAGATCAAGTTTCTGTTTCGCAAGTTCCTGTAAATTGTTTGAATTGAAGTAAAGAAATGTCCCAAAAGTGAGGAGTAGTAGGGTAACAATGACATCAACGACGTTGTCCCACCCTTTTTGAATAAGATGGCCTGGTCTAATAGTGGGTTGGGGGGGTGCTTTGGGTGGAACTCTCGCAATATCTCGGGGGGTATCATTCGACAAGTCGGCTGGGGGACCGGAAATACTAGGAATAGTCCGCTGATATTTGCCTGTCGGTTCATTAAGAGAGTGGACACCAGCCAACGCAGCTCTTTGCTGTGCAAGGCTGTGGCTCATCAAAGGTTTCTCGTTGATGAGGTAGTCTTTTTCATAGCATTCCGCCTGCCTGGCACGTCCCGTGACAAGCGGATACGTGGCCTCCGACATCGCATACCAGCCACCATTCTCCGTGCAGTTTATGAAAACACGGGACTCTCGATCTTCTGGCGTATTAGCGCCAAAGCTGTCATCCGGTGGAATAAGTGGCTGGGCAAGGAGAACTAGGGATGTGTCCGGCGAGTCATGGCGAGCAGGGCGGGCCACATCAAAAACCCGCGCAACAGGCGAAGCAAATCGTTGGGTGTAACGACGTCCGTCCACCTTTGAATGGTCGAATCCGAAGACGACACCGTCATGCATGCTGTAGATGTGTCGTTTGTCCATTGTTCGGAAATATTGACTCTGGAGGTCGATATCCCGATTGTTTGGCCCCCATTCAGAATATTTGATAGTGCAAATGGGATTTCCAGTTTCTGTGTTTTGAATGGTTACCATGTACTCGAGCCGGCCAAGGGTGAGCGTGCCATTTTTTGTTTCACATTCGTCGTCATCGAGGACCTCCAGGTCATTGACACGACGGCAACTCTGCTCTGTTGCGGTGGTGGAACCTCGAGAACTGAAAACACGAATGATGGCGCCGGTGCGAGCGTCTACAGTATAGAGAGTTGTTTCCTTTCTAGCAGTATAGGTAACGGGAGGGTCGATCCCGGAATATGGAGTCTCGTCAACCAGAGCCTTCACGGTCAAGCCCAGTTTCTGGAGACCTCCATTGGGGGCCTGATTGTAGATATACAGGTCTCCATCCCGGCTGGGTTCTACTATCCAAATAAAATCATCTTCCGGTTGCGCATCGGCAAATCCAGACCGATTGGACTGGTGGTATATTGTTTCCACCATTGGGCTGCTTGGAACCTCGAGGGCCCATCGTGGAGCCCCCGTCTTTCGATCCCTCGCGTGGATGGTTCCATCGACGGTCGCCAAGAGGACAAAGTCCTCAACCTCCCAATCCTGCAAGGATCGCGCTTGGAGCTGCGGAACCGGACCAGCATTTGAGTTGGCCTGGGCAGGAGGTGCTCGAACGGCGGGGCTGGAAGCCGCCAGAGCAACAGTTGCTACGGCGCTCGCATCGTTGGAGTTTGCGAGTGAGTGTGATTGAGCGTGTGGTTGAACGTAGGTGTCTCGGAAATAAGGGTGTAACGGTTCGACATCGTGGGCAAGTGGCTGCTGCTGCTGAGCGGCCAAGAGCGGGAGAAGGAGGAGGGCAACACTGGTCGGAAGAGGAGAGCGGGCACCAGGCAGCCGCCAAACCATGATGGAGGCCTACAATGCCGGCAGGGACAGGTCAGAATGTTCTCTGGCTGATTGAGGCCGCAGACGATCCGCGAGGCCCGTAGGTGACATTAGAAAGTGGTTCCAACCTCCCGCTCCAGGAGAGAGGAGGGCGAGTGGGCGAGAGGGTTAAAGGAGGGGTCACAGGAGTTGGCTCTATGGAGGGGAGAGAGAGAGAGATAGCGCGAGAGAAGGAAATGAACGAGAGAAAAAGGGAGAGACGGAGATGAACAAGAAGATGGAAGTGGATGGAAATGGATGAAGATGGACAAGTCGACTTGGTGGTCAAACGGAAAGTTGGGGATGAAATTGGCTGGTTGAGGCGTTGTGGACCAGTATTACTCAGCAACCCCGGACACGACCATAATTTACCGTTGTGTCAGCCCCCGTAACAGTCAATGAATGGAATGGGTAACAAATGTGAAACCGTCCGGGCTGCGAATCTGGTTCGGGGTAGAGGGTATCCACGTATTTGGCTGCACCGTTAGGTAATATTGGTTATTTCACCTTAATCTTGTCAAGCACTACGAAGTACAGATCTGTACTGAACTAAGGAGATATGCCCTGAGATAAAGAGTACGTTGGAGGGTACGGAGTACAGAGCATTGCATCCACTGCGTACAGATTTCCCAACCATACGGAGTAGTTACACGTCCCTGAAGGATGTTGCATAGTGGCTGCCAAGACTAACGATTGGGTACTTTGGAAATACAGCGTAATCCGTACATTACATACCTACTATGTAATAGGTACATGTACATACATACAGATAGATGTACACAACCGTACTTGGCGCTGGCTGGGCTTCACCGCCTGGAATTGACCAATGGTCGGATGGTCGCCGGCAGAAAAAGTTACTGATAAACTGCTTCCTATTTTCCACACAACAACACTACGGAGTACCTAGGTACGAATTGTTTATTCTACTAGCCTTAACTTACCTCTCTGCTGTATTCTTTTTTGTGTGCAACGTCTGAAATAATGCAGACATCTCAAGGCAATATAATAATCCATTGATGGAATCGCTAGCCCTGGTTTGGATTTTACTAGTACCGATACAAATGCACAGCCTTTACTGGTTATCATTGCATTGTCTCTTTGTTCCGACTGCGCACACGGCGTATTCACCACCAGCGCCCGGGCTACCAGATATTCAATTCTTTGTTAGTTTCCCAGCCTTTCAAAAGGGTTATAGAGCTGTTATGCAACTCTCCTATATTGGGGCAACTCTGTATTTCAATCAGCAGCTGAGTCTTAAAGCATGAAATGTTTCACATGAACTGGGGCAGCTCCGAGGATATTCTGGCGCAGGGGGGGGAAAGCTTTCGAAGCTGACCAGCTTTAGCTACATGTTGTGCTTGCAGGTGTCATCAATGGAGGCTGAAGTATGGAGCTCAACTTTTTTGCATGTTGAAAACTAGGCGGGAATTGGCACACCCACACACCATCGTTGGAATTTACCACTGTGGTGCTAATAATATTGAGTTGGGCGGAGTACAGGCGCAGAAAAATTGTACACTACATATACCAGCTCGTAATACTATTATCGGGTATCGTTCCGTCAATATCCACGGGCAGCAGTATATATAAACTCAGGTTGTTGAATAGACCAGTTTTTGTAAACTGATATTGTGTCGCGACCTGAATCAGCGTGAAGTACTGTACCATCTCACGCCAATCGCAAGATATGGGTACGCTGCGTACGGGTGTTGATAGGCATTGTTTCTTTAGCTAGCATAATTATGAGGCAACCTTCCAATTGATTCAGGATCGAGGATCACCATATTAACTATTTCTCTATTTAAAAAGGAGTAACGTGACATGCTTTTTGATGGTTTTATTCTTTGTGTGGCTGGAGATGGTGGTGGCCAGGTCTTTTCGTTTGGTTTTAACCGGGGAAAGGGAGTCTGAAACATTTCTCCATTCACATGCGATCTCGCTTTCGTGGAGCACTGCGGATGATGTTGTCTACCCGGAGCAACAGCTGTACATTGGGGATCGATGTTAGCTCATACATGGATATTGGGGGGGGGGGGGGG
>QGQJ01001330.1:0-26611 GCA_003206725.1 Blastomyces emzantsi
TTGTAACCCTACCGAATTCCAGCTCGGATCCGCTGAAGGGGGCAAAGAAGAAGAAGCACACTGAGATTTTACGGGTCTATCTGCACCAAAGAGTGCGGATGTTACAAAAAATCGAGTTTGCTTCAGAAAAGACAATTATCCGGTACATGGTTGCCTATCTTAAATGATTCAATATAGCCGTGGAAGCTAGGCCATTTGAAACAATGTCATTAGAGAGCACGAGGGGCCAATCAAACCTCCAAGTTTACAAAACTTTTATTGGATATTCGGGCGTGTGAGTTATGCGTTGATCATCAGCGGTCAGCCAATGTTGCTCCAACGGTTTTAACTTGCCGTTCATCCCCTTCGCTCGTTTGTCACAATCGTGCGTGTCTTACATGAGGACTCGAGGAGTGGTAAAGAAGGTTTCGGAACGGATACCCGTAGAGTTGCATTGCGTAGCTTGGGATAATTTGTTTGCAATTGTATGCAACAAGGAATGCGTAGCGGACACGCACAGAGAGCTGCCAAACGGTTTCTCTTTCTACAACGCCTATCAGTTCTTAGCAACATGAGAGCGGATTGCCGCACGCAAGTTCTCCACTGGCGACTACAGCGTATGATGATGAGATGACAGCCATACACCAATCAAGGGTTCAGTTGAATGAAAACCGTAGCTCCCACCATGGGTACCTTAACCCCCACGCCAGGATGAAAAAGCTCAATTTCCAACACCCGAAAAAAAGTTTGTACCGGCTCTAGCATCATCGCCAATTACTCGTGCGAGAGTACTAGTCGGTATCCGGCAGGCTGGATGGGGATGGAGCCAGCTGACTACGCGCTGCACAGGAGTAAAAAGGTTTTTGGAATCGGGTATTTTTGCTGCCTTTTTTTTTTCTCTCCCGATAAATAATAATAATAATGATGACTCGGGCGAAAGTTTTGGCGAAACCTCGCTGCTCCGTCCGTCATCGGAGGTTTATGTTGACATGTGAAACGGGAGATGTAAAAAAAAAATGGGATATATAACTCATTCATTTGAGTGTTCCGATAAATCAATAATAATACTATACTATAACGTACGGCGCCTTCCGCCCGCTACTACTGTTGTAGCCGGGTACTTGCGAAAATGTTTCGGAGAGAGCCGGCCGAATTGGCACCTCAGCGCCCAACTTCCAAGGCATCGCTCATATTTACGAGGGCTGCGGAACACTGGCAATGGCGAAAGACAGAAACGAGTACCTACGAGATGGTTTAAATGGGGTCAAATGTAGTGTAGCTTGGGAAAGGCACAATAATAATAATAAAAATCCATGGATGATGGAGAACATTTCCAGGCGAGAAATTAGAGTTAAATAAGCTTTGGCCTTGGCAGCCCTATCTGTGGCCCTCACGGTCAGGTGACCCACCCCTCTTTGCCGTGTAGCTGTATTCTCTCGACTTTCTATGGAGCAACACCTCTCCGTCAAACTTGATGTCTGTGAGATTTTATATATGTCTCTTTTTCTCTTAAGTATGTTACAGATATCGGTGCTCAAAAACAAATGCCGCGCTCTATCACAATCCTGCTTCGTGCTGTCAACAGTCAACAATGAACCCTGACCTCTCTCTCTAACTTAGTTTTTCAACGAAAGAACATCCCATTTCTCTCGATATTGATATTGGGCAGAATGCCATGTTAGCGATCAACAAGTTCTGGTGATACGATTGGTTTATCATCTGCATTCGTTTTGCAAGATATGGAATTCGGCTGTACCCTTTACTATACCTGACACTGAGTGATTGCATGGAAATTGTTCCAACGGCTGCTCAGGAATGAAAGAGACATGACCAAAATGCGTATCACTCGAACACGCATCAGATATTGAGGCAAAGATTATCGGGAAATATAAACAGGGAGCTGTCTATCTTGTTAAACAAGGTGTCTCGCCCTTGGTGAAATATATTCAATGCGCCCTAGAAACATATTCTTTCCCGCCTAAGGTCCTTTTTTTTTTTGAGATACCGAGTGTGTTGTACATCATTTAGCAACCAAACTATTAGCCGAATGGCTAGTAGAATGCCAACTGAAGCCTCCAAATCGTTTAACATCACCAAAATCCTCCTATCATGGAGTCACCCTACCCCGCCCGCCATACACAAAATCAATGTTGTGTGTGATGCAACCGCTTCTCCATCAAATCATATTTCCGTCAGGCCCCTTCCAATCGGCGATGTGACCACGTCCGTAGACCCGTGTCTTGATGGCCAATTTTTTGGCTGCGTTTTTGGCGGCTCCTCTACGGATTCTGTGATGTTTTACTGCTCTATTGTATAACACAAGCTCCTGAAGAGTAGACGTTCGTGCTGGCTCGACTGCAGACGTTTCTCGAGTTGCGGCAGCGGATACTGTCAGAGTGAAGCTTTCGAGCGATGGGGCTTGTTTCACAGTTTGCCTGAAACGCGGGATCGGTGAGGCTTGTTGTAGAGTCGAATTGTACAGCTCTTGGGTTCGGGCATGCTTTTGGCAACGAGTAGAGTACTGTCATCAGTAAACCCAGCCGTCGTTACCTGTGTCTGAGTCTCCCGCCCTAATATAGACAAGTGAAAAGACACAAGACTGGCAATGGCGGGTAGATGCGTGTCATTGACAGGGAAGTCCTTACGGAAGCAAATCTCCCTAAGATTCTCCTGCTTGAGCTTTTCTATATCGTATGTCGTCTCTGGATTGAAGCAAAACCTTGCCAACTGGAGAGAAAGGTTTTTGAAAACTTGATATACTTGGGCTTTTGTTTCTGTTTTGAACCACCCTTGCGTTGGTTCGATACACCTGTCAATATTGAGTTGGGCATGTTATCATCAAGCAAGTCTTGCTGATACAACAATATCGGATACCCAAAGGGAACGAGTTTTAATGCCCTCCGCAATAGAAAGACCCCTTCCGTCGCAGGTGATTCCACATTCAGACATTTGCCGCCGCTTCCAATGTCAGAATAGATGTTCTGGAAAGCAGGGCTCCCGCCTCTTGTGGTACTGAATGCTTCGCACAATGAGTAAAGATTTCCATGGGGGGCACTCGTGTGTTTCTATTTACTCAAGTTACTAATAATTATAATTAGTATCACTGTGTTAAAAGTACGTGATTAAGAAGAACGTTGAGTACCCAATTGGGGGTTTTCTCGATGTTGACTCAACGGGCTCGCCTTTGTTTGTTTCAAACTCGTTGATACGTCATTGAACCATCGCTGGCTGGCAGTGTCATGCAGGGGTCAGTTCAATGAAAATACAGGCATAGAGTCTATAAACAATTATGCATTCTTCAAATAAGCATTTGTGAGGAACGAATTGACTCGTGCGACGTTTTTCTAATCGAGCGCTATTTTGTGGCGGAGCTCCCTCTCCAAAGGAAACGGCGGCGGGAAGTTCTATTCGGGAGTACTTAAGGCTTACACTGGGAAACTTATTTCACACACGCAAGGATTCCTTGAGATATTGCCGGATATAGAATGCAGTGCTTTTGGTTGTGGTGCTTCAAAACACTTTTCCACTCTGAACACACTGATAGCACCAAGTTACTATGACCAGAGTTAGCAGAGCTGGAAAATTAATTAATTGCTAACTACCCTCAGGCCGTCATCGGCGATTGATTTGACATGTGTTTTTTGTACTGTACTACGTACGTTCATCCAACTCCCGAGCGAGCAACCTTCAGGGATATCCAGGGGCACCCAAACCCTTGGCGAGAGGAAACGGGACGGGAGAGCTCGCGATTCTACTTGCTGGTGCGGCGATAATAAGCATTATTGTTCAGCTGTGACAGATAAAGAACCAATCCCAGGCGCTCCTGGACTGGCCCCTGCGGATGCTAACGGGGATGCTCACTCGTTCAGGTTGTGACAGAAGCTGGCGCCCAACGCTAAAGCCTCCAAGAATAGCCATTACCCATGTCGGAATTTTCTATATTTGAGCGATGATGAGAAACTCAGAATCGCCAATTTTTGTCGAAGCAATTGTTGTCATGCCAGACACTTCTTGGCGCTGGGAAGGGAAATTGGCTGCTCTTCTGTGTCACTTAATGCTGCAGCTCCTTACCCAGCCCAAACATCGGCAGAGCAGCAAGACAGCAATTCCAGTGATACCAGAATGCTTCCCTCCGCTTGAGCCATTACGCGACTCTTAAGGACACAATGAGCGTCCGCCAGGCGTTTGTCGCGACGGTCCTTATTGCGGTTTATGCTGGTACTGGAGCAAGTGTATCATATTGCGTGGTAAGTCACGCATCACCTCCATCTCGCTGACAACTCTTAACTCATTTGCTAGGGCAACTGTTTCCAAACCGCCGTGAACGAGAATGCGTGCGACCAATGGCTGTCCGATGCTGATTGTTGCAAGAGCAAAGATTTCCTTTCTTCTATTGCAAGTTGCATCTCTGAGCGGTGCAGCCAGCAGCCCGCAGAAGAAGCGTGGGCTCATCTGGTGGAACAATGTGACAAGGTCGATGTTGATATTCCGTCCGACTACACTGACCCGATTTCACAATCTACATCGACCAGAAGTACAGAAACAACCAGCACAGCCAGCACATCCACTCCCTCTGTGTCGACATCTGCGACGACATCTGCGACGACAACTGCGTCGACAACTACATCGACAACACAAACTCTGCCCAGAGAGCCTCCAACTACAGGAACATCTTCTACAGGCCCCACGGCCACTACCGCCCCTAGTGACTCAGATGCCTCAGACGACGATGATGGAAGCGGCGGTCTGAACCCCAGTGTAAAAGTAGTAATCATCGTCCCTCTCGTAATCCTCGTTCTGGTAATAGCATTGTTTCTTTTTCTCCGTCTACGCCGGAAGAAGGCCAACCCATTCAGCACAGAGGCCCAAAATAACGCAGCTCACGAAAATAAGCCACTGGTCCACGAGATTTCAGGAACAGAAATTAGCAGAAGTAACGGCAGGTACAATTACGCAGCAGAACTAGAAGCAGTCGAAACTAGCAGACCAGCAGCAGGGACTAGACTGCCTCCGCCCAATCCAAACATGACATCATATCCACCATACATGGGCTCCCATACCAACCTGCCTGGCAATGCACAGCAAGTTGGAGACCAAGCCGCCAGTACCAGCCACACCAACTTTGCAAATCATCAACCGAATCTTCGCACTTCGGGTGCTCCTGCTCCGGAAGCAATACCGCTCACATATTCACCACTTCCCACAAGCCCCGTATCACCCTCGAGCCCGCCAGTGTCCCCAATTCAACAGCTAAGCAACAATGATCTCTCATCACAACAGCTTTCACTGATCGAGCCTTCAATTAATATTTCACTAGAAGAAACCAGGGAGCTACAAAGGCTTCTTTCAAGTCTGGAAGCAGTAGAACGGCGGAAACGCGAGAGTGCTTCAAGGGCACGAGTGCTGGAACAGGAAGAAGCTGCAGTGCGAGCGGAAGAGGAATCGCTATTGGAGGAGATTCGGAAGAGAACTGAGAACCTTGCGCGTGGAAGAGTATCGCCCCATCCTAAACCGTCGTAGCATAAAGATTATTTCTTTATTGAGACGGATTGTTCCACCAATAAATTTTACGCTTGTGGAAAATATCAAAAGCGGGAGGAACGGATGTTCCAATCAGCAGTTTACTGCGGGAGCGACTTCGCAAGCTCAGGCTGGTTAAAACGGCATGGGAGTTGGGAAGGCTTTCATTAGCTCGAATAAAAAACATCCAAACAAACGAGCAAAACATCAGCTTTATCGAAATCTCAACCATACTCCCCCACAGGCACATCAAGATGCACTGCTTGCGGTTCCGGTGAGAAGAAAGGGACGGAGGATGAGAAGAACGCGGTTTAATCATCGTCCGTACAGACACCACTCAGCCACCACCACCCATTTCCACACCCACCATCTTTCATAGCTCGGGCCCATTCCATCCTACGGGCATGGCTTGCCACGGAGTGCGCTTCACGCATATAAATATCTTTTTCTTATTTCTTCCACATTTCAACGTTTGATACCCCTCACCCCAGCTTTTGCGTTTTTAAAATTACCACCTACGATGTCCATGGTCGTCATTCCACCCCAAATTTAGCATCCATTTGGAGATGGCCTGAGACTATACTACACCCCTCATCGGCGGCTGATTACGCCCTTGAAAAACCCTCGGGGCATCTCACATGAGTCGACATAAATGGCAGCACACCTGCGTTCCGTTCCGTTCGAGGAGCCTTCGAGGGATTATGGTTTATAGTAAACCTACCTGTGATTTTGAACAATAAAAAGGAAAAGGGGGCAAAACACACCACACACCACACACCACACACCCATCCCATCTCCCATCCCATCTCCAGCGGCTCCACTCCAGGACGACCATCGTCAATCGTCCATCCATTCCTTTATCCTGAGCATCTCCTTCTTTTCAATCTCTACCCACACGCTAATTGTTTCTGCCGTTGTCGATACAGTCGATCCAGCCCGCCCCACCGCTACTACTCTCTCTCTTTCACACCCACATTCATTTTCTCACAAGTGCGATGTAACGCGCAACTGTTGCTTCATCCAGTCCCCCCTCTCTTCAGTGCCTATCATAGAGATAGATGTCGAATTATACCCGCATTTTACATTTTGAATATTGCTTCACATTCACAATCATTTCAAACATCACACCACGATAAGCCGCTTTTGAGTCTTCTTCCTTCTTCTTCTTTTTTTTTTTCTTTCCCTGCGACCGGCTGGACCGAGAAACGCGATCGCCCTCACCCCAAATACTCCCCCCCCGTGTACTTTTGGTACATTCTCCCTACCCAGAAACTTGGTTGAACCAGGTCACTCTCGACTTTTTTTTTAAACGCATGAAAAACCAACTATAAGCGATATCGCGGAATCGTCTTAGAGAATGGGTTGTTGTACATCTGGCAGGAAGGAAGAATACTGGGGACATATGCGACAAGAACAAAAATGGGATTACATTGTAAGTCCTCTCGATCTGCTTTTTGTGTGAGGTTTTGTGGATGGGTGGGGGAGGGGGGGATTACTTTTATTAACTTCCTTTACCCCACAGAATCTTCAAGACTTCAAGTCGACTACGTGTTTTACCCAATTCTCTTTTTTCATTCTTTGGATTTCCGTTTTCATATCGATCGCTGTGTATGGCGTCGACACCTTCACCGCCGTCAATTTGATCGCTTTCAATCGATGGTCGACTGAGGCTGAACAATTAATCCCCCGTTACATCTCAAAATGGATCTTCGCAGGATGCATCATGCTTTCCTTCGTTTTCCTCATATACCGATGGATTCGCGCGATCCGTGTTATCAAACAGGGAGGGGTCGCACAGAGTTATCTTGACCCCTTAGCCGTTAGAATTCAAAGTATCCGCGTCGGGGAAAAAGGTCAAGGCTGGCGTCGTTTCCTAGTGTTTTACGAGCTTACCAAGAGCAAAAAGGGTGCTGATTACGTTGCCCTCTTCACGTACTTCAACTTTGAGGCATGGATGCGAACGGTTTTTGCCGAGGGCCCTCGCCAATTCATTAATGGGTCGATTCTATATTCCGTAATGGAGTCAGATTTGATTCTCCAAGGAGAACATGCACCCCCAGACGGCACCTCTCCTGTCTCTCAGTTTTTTAGCAACGTTGGAGCATTGGCCGATAAGGACAAGCGACAAGCTGTAATTCTGTCAGCGATGTTATTCACACTTGTGATTTGGGTGTTCTCTGTCCTCAGTCTCATGCTGTCGTGCGTCCTATATCTGCTTTTTCTCTGGCATCACATCCCTAGCGAAGATGGTTCCCTAACTGCCTATTGTCGACGCAAGATTAATAGGCGATTTGAGAGAATCGTTAAGGAGAAGGTCGACAAGGTATTGGCCAAGGACGTCGTGCTGCAGGATCGCGGTCCTTCTGACCCTGAACTCGCCATTGGTACTATCAAAAGGCAACCCACCCTTCCCACTTTCCATCAGCCAAGCACGGACAAACTGCCAGAGATGCCACCTCTTTCCCGCCAGGCAACTGTGTCGACGCTTCCCCTATATTCTAACGCCCCATCCAGAGGCCCCACCCCTCAGCGTCAACCAACGTTGCCTAATTTGCGCCAGTACAGCTCAGATGAACTTCCAGAAATGCCAGGACTATCACGTCAGACCACAGTCTCGACGCTTCCGCAATATACCAGCTCTACAACCCCAGGCCCCAATTCTCGCCGGCAACCAAGCCTGCCAGATACCAACTGGTCCAATTATGATGACATGTCTATGGGCAATAGCAACCACAGCTCTCGCATTTCCGATGACAACCTACCCTTGGTGAACAATGCCGCAGGATTTAGCTATAGCAATGAACGAGATTATAATCAAGGCCCTCCGGTCCTACCGCCAATTGATAGGCAAGGAACGCCACCGTCACTCATGGCAGGTGCAAGGCTCCGCGATCACCTATTGCCAGGGTCGGACCCGTCAGCGAATAATCAGCAATTCCCCTTCCCACCACCAATGCCGGCAATCAGCGACCGCGCTTCCCCCGTTAGCCGCTCGCAAACATCACCCCCTACGCGGACATACTCACCACTCCTTACTCCCAGCAGTGGCAGCGGCTACCAGGCGTTCCCCGCAAGCTCGGCGCCGCGGAATCCTCTTCCACGGCCCCCAGGCGGTGGGTTGACCGCAGGCCCGCCTCCTATCCGCAACTTTACTCGTCCGTCCACTGCTTCTCCTTCCAATGAACATGCCAACCGACCCGTCGCCTCCAACAGACCCTGGCCACAGCGATCAGGCACCGCACCTCCTCAAAACCCATCGCCGTATGGCGGATTTTGAGACGTGAATACCAATATGCAAATTGGGTAATGTGTTATTACAATAGAATATTCACATCATTTGGCACTCAATATATTGCGGGAGCATTGGATTGAACCCTCAGGAGCCAAATTTTTCAAAAGGTCTACCGGCGTTTTAAGGCTTCCGTGCTTTTAATTTCTGCCGGGCGTTGCTGGCGCCAAAGGGGAAAAGGAAAATCGATCCCAGGGATATGGGGGACGATCTTTTATTTAGATTCCATTATTATGGCTTCCGGCTTTGTAAAACCACCTACGCAAGTAGCTGTCGCTTTTCCCGTATGTTTCAGCACCTATCCACACACACACATTGAGCTACGGTCCATAATGCCGCTCAAGCCACATTTTCACGCACCGCCATCTGCCCCTCACAGCCTCTCTCTTCGATCTTAACAGCTATCTAAACATTCTCACATCCCCCCGCCATTTCATGTTATCCAAAAAGGACATTGTCCTGGTCGATCTCATTCTCTATTTCAATATTCATTCTTTCTATGTTCCTTTTCTCATCGTTTCTCATCATTCCTTGCCACGACCTTTCCAAAAATAGCAGAAATCAAACAAAACTGGATTTTGTTAGAGCAATGCTTTTGACATCCGCCCCTTTTTTTCATGAACGAGCACATCAAATGATCAAACAGATACATGCAATACATCCACACCCCAAATACCCGAATTCCAGGCGGTGGTGGCTTTTAATTCCCCTTCACTTTCTCATTCTTCTTTTTTTCCACTTTTCCTCATTACGTTCGTTTACATTTATGGGTCCATGTTATCTACACTTACAATACCCGTACTTTCATACCGGGATACGCCCTTCTTCTCTTGCATAAAAAACTCTCTTTAATCACTCTTGTTTAAATTACTTTTTTTTTCTTTCTTTTCCATCCCTCCATTTTTTGCATGAATGTAACATGAACATATAAATTCTCATCCACCAATTGAATAGGCGGAACTGGGAAAATCATCTACAATTGAAAACATTTACTTCTCCACCCGTGCGACACTTTTCTTTTATTTTCGCACCTAGCTCGCGAAGCAGCTTGGTACACACTTTTTCTTTTTCTTTTTTTTTTTTTTTGAAATAACTAATCATGCAACTGCTTGGAAAAGTTTATTTCATTTTTCAGATATAGAAACCGCCCGTACCGATCTACAGGTACAGCGAATAAACAGCCCGCCAAGAGATATAAGGCAGCGGTCCCGCTTCACTCCACATGTATGATGTTTTGCGTTGGTTCCAACCAAACGGTTTTCTGAAGCCCCACTTGCCGCGATTCGATGAGAGCAACTGGGACGCTCTGAAAGGTCGAAGAACAAAGAACAGGTTGGACCTTGGGGGCATGTGTTGAAGCTTAACTTTGTTTTTTGAACTTTGCTTTGTTTTAGGTTTGGGTTTGTCCTAAGTGAAGGGAGAGGCCTACCCCCCTGGCCTAGTATTTATGGGATGCCTGAGCATATGACCGGCAAACCTTAAGCATGTTGGTTTGTTGAAGGTTTCTCAGCCCAGCGGCACTGCCGTACTATTCTTGCCGAAGATGTTGGGAACCGGGAGCCCCGTCTGGGGGGCTTTTGAGTACTCTAGACCACCCCTATTTAGAGCTTTCATCGATTTATATATGCTGTTTAAAATCACTACCTGCTGGATAGATAGATAGATAGATAGATGTAAGTATTAGAGAGTTACTAGAAGAGGAAGCCGCGTGTTGCGATGGTCTAAGGAGATGCGTATGCGGGACATCGCTGGAGCCGGCAGACTAGGTACATGTAATGTACATGTCCATACCTAGGTGGCCATCCATCAGTAGTAAGTTGTAGCATTTTCAAGTTTTTATTAAGAATTGATGCTTAGGCCGATATTTCATTACTGGCGAACCTGAGGAGCCGTTTTCGTTTTTGTAATGTGGCTCACGCTGGACATTTTCCTAGTAGTTTGTCGGTTTGGAAGGAAGGCTTGGAAGGTTTCAACAACGGTAGATGTTAGGAGAAAAGCAACTTGCCACTGAGGCATCTATGTATGTAGAAAGAACTGGCTCAGTCGTCCAGCGATGGTGATGAAGAGATAACTATCATTTTGATCATCATTCTGCTAACTACTCCAGCGGAGTACATGGGTGGGGTGGGTGTGCGCTTGTAGCGCCAGACTAGACTGGCATTGGGCATAATTAGTTAAACCATTTGTTTTTCGTGTTGACATCACTTACGGGGGTGAAGGTGGGCTTGATACGATCTCTTAAACTTTTTATGCGTATCTCAGGAGTATAACTATACCTGGCTAGCGCTGGAAGTATTTCGTGGTGACCAAGTTATATCGGAGGTAGAAGGAAGACGGCGTTGGTGATGATACAGCGGATTGCCGGCTGGTACGGCTGACTAAGCTGGCATAATTCATCTAACTAAGTTAACTAACTTATCCAAGGAGGACAGCTTTCTCCGCATTTGGATAGCGACCGAAATACGCAACATTCCCTACCTCCACGGTCATTCACATTTACCACTTGCGGAAGGAAATCTACGGTAAATCCCCCGATGAAGTCCGTCGGCTGACATCGCAGTCGCTATATATGTTTGGCGCTTGACTTGTGCTTCGATACACCGCCAGTCCTTGCTCCAGGACAGCTTACATTTCGGAGTGCAGCATATTCACCTCGCCGCACGCGCACCTAGATGCCAATAACAGTCAACACCCGCAAATCATGAAATTCTACTCTCTTCAGTTGTGAGCCATTTGATCTCTGCAACCGATCCCGAAAAGACTCATTTGTTGGGATAGCCTGTGCTGTTGAAGTAAGAGAGTGAGCGGGAAGAAAAAATGGATATCGTGATTATGATGATGACCGCGGTATCTGTTTAAAGGAGAAAACTGATGATGGATATAATTGGCGATACTGCTGCTCCTGCTACCGCGGTGTCTGGCGGCAGTAGTGAAATCAGGCCAAACGGAAAGACGGGCTCTGGTAGCCTTTCAGAAGATGAAAATAGGTCGTATGTTGCTGGGGGCGGGAAGGGGAGTGACGCTGACATAGGCCTGGGATTAAAGGGGCCCTTCAACGGATCAAATTGTGGGGGGATCAATGGACAAAGCTCTCCGCAGACGGAAGTGCTGCATAAGGAACACCTGGGTATGTCGAATGGTCGTAATCCCGAAACAAGCACTTCGCTGAAGCACGGCGGTGCAAACGTGGTGCTTTTTCGTACATTTGACCAGGCGATGAAGGGCCAGGGGGGACACAAACCACATTTTGCACCAACCTCAACGGAGCCTCGATTAGGTTCGGCAAATACTGTTAAGAAGGCGGAAGGCGGAACTGCGACGGTGCCACTCCTGGCCTCTGGCGATAGGCCAGCTCGTCAGGCAGTCCAACCCGCAGATGTAGGAACGCCATCCTCCTCGAAGCGCCCCCTGAAGCCGATTGATATAAACCCACAATCCCCTTCGAGTCATGATCGTGAAAAGGACAAAGTTCTCAAACTGTCGCCGGCCAAAATTCATGAACTCACTTCCTCACCAGAATCTTTAACCCTGCACTCCATCCCGCTGGAGCCGGATAAAGGACTGCCAAATTTACGGGCTCCAATACCTTCGGATTCGCTAAATGATGGTGCAATCCTGGACACGCCGATGGGACCACGGGTTGTGAATGGGTCTTTAAAACGGACGAAATCTCCCCGCCGCAAATTAAGTGCTGGCAAAAATGTACATCTGGAGGATGCACCCGACTTTCTAACGTCCGGACATCAAGCGATCCGTCCGTTCTCTCCCCGTAGGAAAAGCCACTCAGCCCGAGTTGTGTCAACCACTGATACTTTCCAGAAACGGCAATCCTCCGGAAGTGGTGATAGGTTAGCTGATTCATGGTCACGGCCAATTCGTGTTGAGACATCTAGAAGTCACCCAAATTCATCATCGGCGCCAGATCTACCCCCGTCGCCAGCACCCCAATCTATCCCACTTCCTCCTTTCTCTATCCCGACATATCTCCAGCTAGAACTGGCCTCTGATCGGCCCTCACCCTTATACATTCACCGTTCCACCACGAATGATTTTCCTTACGAGTCTTCGCGCGCGAAACTTGAACGGTTACAAAACTTTTTCCTTCTACCCCCTGCCCTTGAACAGGTACTTTTCTTTGGTACTCTTGCATGTATCGATGCGTGGCTTTATTACTTTACAATCCTGCCATTGCGATTTCTCAAGTCTATCTTTCTTCTTCTTCGTTCCTGGGCTATCAATGTTGGAGCCGAAGCGCAGTTCATTTCACGGTTTATTTTTACCGGACTTGGCAGGGTATGGCGGCGGAGACAAAAGGGCCTTCCGGCCACCCGAGAGAGCGGGTATGATCAAAAGCGTAACGAGAGCCCTGCTCACCCGCGGCCACGCTTTTCCAGTAATGCTTCTACTGATCAGGGGAGCCCATTCCTTGACCACGACGTCAAGAATCGGCCATCCGAAAACGAACGGCGAAACCGGGTGCCTTCCAGCCGAAAACATCGCAGGACCAGGTCTATTCCCTCAACACTTTTACCGAACGATAAGGCAGATATTTTGAAGGGTTTTCTCATGATATGTACATGTCTGATTCTGATGTATTTCGATGCCAGTCGGGTTTATCATTGGATTCGCGGGCAGGCTGCCATTAAGCTTTATGTTATTTATAACGTACTTGAGGTATGTCTTTCCATCTGCCCTGCCACCTCAATTGTAGTTCGAGAAGCTAATACGTACCTGGATATTTAGGTTGGCGATAGACTGCTTTCAGCAATTGGCCAGGACGTCCTCGAATGCTTGTTTTCACGCGAAGCTCTTGAAAGGAAACCTGATGGGCGCAGCAAGATTCTCCGTCCATTTTGGCTATTTATCATCGCGCTGATATACACCGTTATCCATTCTACCGCACTTTTCTATCAAGTCATCACACTCAATGTGGCGGTGAATTCATATTCAAATGCCTTGATTACTCTCTTATTATCCAACCAATTTGTGGAGATTAAATCCACCGTCTTCAAAAAATTCGAAAAAGAGAATCTCTTCCAGCTTACCTGTGCCGATGTTGTTGAGCGATTTCAACTTTGGCTAATGCTTACAATCATCGCGTCTCGGAATATTGTTGAAACGGGCATCTTTAGCTTTGGCGGTGGCTTGAGCTTATTTGCTGGTAGTAAGCCAACCGCAAGTGCGAATGCTACATCGTTTGTAACTCCACCCAGAACCGCATCGTCAATCCTCCCACAGGCCTTCACCATCCTCCCGTCATCTCTGCTCTCCTCACTTAGCAAGGTGAATTCATTCCTCCCAACGATTGGCCACCTCCTCGGACCTTTCCTTGTCGTCCTAGGTTCTGAGATGATAGTCGACTGGTTGAAGCACGCGTATATCAATAAATTCAACAATACCCGTCCTGCGATGTACGGCCGGTTCCTCGACATACTCGCCAAGGACTACTATACGAATGCCTTCGCGGACCAGAATCTCAACCGCCGCTTGGGCCTACCCGTCATTCCTCTCGCCTGCCTCTTCTTCCGCGTCTCCATTCAAACTTATCAGATGTTCCTAACATCGTGGCTACCACAAACACAATCCTTCCTCACGCCGTCAAACACCACGTCTCTAACCTCAATCCACGACCATTATTCTCCATCTCCATCACCCTCCCCTTCATTTATACTACCCCTCCACCCGCTCGATGCCAGCTACTTCACTAAACTCTCCTCGCTATTCCAAACCATGATAGCCCACGCCACCCCTTCCCCTGCAGCCTTCATCCCAATTTTCACCACCATCCTCATTCTGCTTTTATACCTCACCCTCCTCTTCATAAAACTTATTCTCGGCATCATCCTCCTCAGCTATTCCCGCGCCCGCTATAAAAAAATGAAATCCCTAGAACGGGACACCCCCTCTTCTAAACCAACTACTACACAATCCACCATAGCAACAACAACACCACCACCACCACCACCACCACCACAATTTTCCAACCCTCAAACCACAACAGCAGTAACGAACCCCGACATCGTCGAGGGTGCGCGTCGCGTTGGTGGCTGGGGTGCTGTGGAGGTGGGCGAGGATCGGAGAAGGTGGATCTATGCAGATGATCCGGAAGGTGCAAGGCGATTAAAGGAAAGAGAGGAACGGGATAGAGTGGGGAAGCCTAGTGCTGGAGGCGATGGGATTGAAGCGGTGATGAGGTATGAGATGGCGGCGAAGAGGATCTGGTGAGTGATTGAATGTAACTCGAGTCTGTATTTTACCATGGGTACGTTGAAGGGTGCGTGGACCCTTTTCTTTTGGTTTTGGTTTTACTTTGTATTATCTGTATTATTCGCGTGGAGGCATTTCTTTGTTTCTTTGTATAGATACATGGTCTCAAATTGTAGTTCCGTTGTATGCAGGTGTATTAAATATGTGATAAGGATAAACTATAATGTGATAACGAATATAATAACCCTTGATTTTTCTAATCTGTGCTGTTTACCACTTTTGTGTTTTGTTCCCTGCGAGTGATCTTTTTGAAAGAGGGATAATAATGAAAATAAACCGCAAATTTAAAGTGCGAATTAAAGGATATAATAATGCGGGCAAACGAGGAGTTGGAATAGAATGCAACTCCAAGCAAAAAGAAAGAAAAGAATTCTATCAATACATTATAGGAAGTAAAAGCATTAGAAAGAATAACATGGTATCAGAAAGTAGAGGATCGAGGCGGTTAGCGAGCAAGTCCTGTGAAGGAGCTCAACCGAAGAAGGCATCCCGATGCTTGATACCAACTGACTCCATCAGCAAATTTTAATCATGCCTTCATACCATCCATCAGTCTATCCCCTTTCTTACTCCTCTGAATCCTTCCCCAGCCTCGCTGTCATTACTATCACTATCCTCCACTTCTAGAACACCGTCATTACCAGTCCCAGCTCCCTCTTTCCCCAAATCCCTAAACACTCGCGTCATAATCTCTCGACTCTTATACAGATTTTCAACCCTCAGCCGCTCGTTGTCCAAGTGCGCATGGTCACTCGCCTGGCCACATGGTAAGTGAGCCGCTGGCGCATTGAATTCTTTCTCCAAATAACGAATTGTCGGGATCGATCCACCCTCACGGATATAGATGGGTTGGATGAATTGGCAGGAGCGCGCAATAGATAGCGGAGCATGAGATGCTGATGTAGAATTCCGTGTATGGGGTTGCGTTCCGGATGATTCTGCTGCCACAACTGTCGCCGCTGGGGTTACTTCGCAAGCGGATGAAGACGCGTTATGTCTGCAGGGTGCGCGTGGCCTACTGGGAGGTTTAGTGCCTGGAAGGTCAGAGCCGTGCGCCAGGGTTGAAGAGGTCGGAACGGTGGGGGCAGAAAGCCTGTGTCCTGAGCGAGTTTTGGGCGCTGAGGACGAGGAGGAAATTATTCGGCCGACATTTGAGGCTACACTGTCAGTTGAGTTTGTGCGGAGAAGTTCCCGACGAGAGAGTTGGTTAGATGGATTAACGGGTGGGTAGTTGTAGTGACGATCCCCTTTGGCAGAAGACCACGCTGCGGTTACAGCGCGTGAAAGCAATTTGAAAATGTCATTCTCAGGGTCCCCAAGCCATGGTTCCGCTTTTCCTGTTATTTCAACTGTCAATGTGTTTTGAGAGTCAAATTTTGCAAACTGAGCCTGTGCAAACTCCGTCAGGTCGGCAGCCACTTTATCTGCGTCCTGGTTGGGCACTATTCGGACGGAAAGCGTTGCTCGCGCTCTTCGCGATATAGTTGTAGAGGTATTTTGGCAGCCTGGGACCTCTACCCGATGGATTGTAAGAGATGGTTCACGCCAACGGTGCATTAGCGAGTCAGTGAAAGCTTCGTAGTCTTCGATTTCAGGGTGATGAGGAAGTAAAGCTTTGGCAATTGCATCATATCGTCTCTTTTCTGCTGCGGTTAAGGGAAGAACGGGCTCATGGAACCCTGGGATATTTATCTTCCCTCTCGCACCAACGAAAGTACCAAGAAGCATGGTGAGATCCTTCAATGGTTCATCGAGAAGGGAACTACCGTCGATTCCACTGTGTAAATCTGGGTTACTGCTTGTCACGACAAAATTAGCATGAACCACCCCTCTTAGCCCGTATGTCAGGCATGGAATGTGATCATCCAGCCAGTAACTATTTGCCAGGAGGATCCAGTCAACTTCTCCGATCAAATCCTTATGTTTCTGAACTGTTTGCGCAAATCCCTGCGAACCAGATTCTTCTTCGCCTTCAATCAAAAAGACGACATTGCAACTTAATTTTTTCGCCTGGGCTAACTCCGCAGCAGCATATAAAGCGGCGAGAACCGGACCCTTGTTATCCGACACCCCTCGACCATACAAAAACCCATTGATCGAAGTCAGCTGGAATGGATCTGTATTCCATTTCAAATGATTGGTATCCGCACCGACAACGTCATAGTGGCCATAAAATAGAACAGTCTTATTGGCTAATGACTTCGATGCTGCATCAAATCTCGCAAAGACGATCGGATTTGTATCTGGTCCCGTCGCCAACAGTTTAGTTTTGGCGCCCAAATAATTGCAGTGTCGACGAAGAAAAGCCGCGCCCTGGTTGCATTCTCCAGCGAACTTGGATCTCGAAGATATTGTCTTAAATGTAACAAACTTTGCCAGACTATTGACCATCTCATCTAGAAAGAGAATTAGTAAATAACCATTACAATGGGTATGATTGCTCCGTACCATTTCCAACTGCAGGGATCTCTTGGACCTCTTGAGGGCGGTCTGTTAAATCCCAAATAGCGACTGTATTATCGTTGCCACCGGTAGCGTAGATACGCCTGTCATTGAAAACGCCAGCTGCTGACGCCAGCATTGTTCCTTTGTGAGCAGCCCACGAGCCTATCTCTTCGAATCTAGAGTTGAATTTCTGTCATCAATGGTTAGTGAAAGATGCAACCAATATAGAGAGAGCAGGGTATATATACCCTAATGATGCCAGAGGAGTCACCAGTAATAGTAACATTTCCAACAACATCAATTGCCCAGAGGTCCCCACTATGGGCGGTGAGCTTCCTGATGATCTGACGCGAATCCAGGTTCCAAATGTAAACTGCACCTCCTGAAAGGCCACAGTAAAGGAACGCACCGTCGACAGCAATAGAGAGTACCGAATCGCTACCATTTTTCAACTCGCCCAGCTCGGTCAGTGAACCTTCTGGGCATTTGCCAAGCTCCCAAAGCTTGACAGACCCATCCCCCGAGCCCGTCAGAAGTACCTCCTCGCCATTAGCCCACTCCTCCAGGCCTCGGACTAAGAGCATGCAGTATATATAGCCATTGTGGGCGTACAGCTTGTGCTGGTCCCTTTTGAAGGTAAGGCTTTGGCCACCCTGGCCAAGTCTTTCAGCTGCCTCCCCAGCATCGGGGTTTAGTGTAACAATGCCACCAGGACCCTTGGAATCGAAAAATCGATGCCTCCTGTTTGACGGATGCACAGAAACTGGCGGCAGTGGAGGGGTATCCAGTTGCAGATCGCACCACTGTCGAGGATCAGTCATCTAATATAAACAGGAGCTGGCTTAGGGAAACCGTACTTGAATGCTCGTATTTTGGCCCCCGCAATAAACAGTTTTGAGATTGGTCGAGTACACTACTGTAAATAGATCGCCTACATCGTGATGCGAGTAGATCGAGTAGAGGCGCTCAAAAGACCTCGTTGACCAAACCTATCCAGTATTAGTCTCCTTACACATGAGATACCATTTCGCATATTAAACCAAGCAATGGAAGTGTATGAAAATATACATTAACAACGGAGTCACCACCACTTGAAAAGAGGAGGCTCGCATCATCAGACAGATACAAACCGAGCACACTCTCCTGGTGAGCCTTCACCGATAGGATCAGTTCATAGGTATCGAGTGACCAAGCCTGCATGCATCAGGCATAGATATATATCATGACGTTAGCCACCTGAGAATCTCTCAATCGAATCTATGTATATAAATTTTAAAATTTGGGATACAAACATACAACAATATCGCCACCCTGCAGCCCCGCAAACACACACTCCTCGTCAAGTACAAGAGCAAGAACAGACCGAACTGCCTGAACACGGTGGCCCACACCACATTGATTGCTTATCTGGACATCAGGAGGCGTCTCTCCATTGCAGTAGCTATGCTGAGGTTGGAATTGGGGCCGTCTGTCGAGCTCCAGCTCGATATCAGAGGGGCCATCGAAGTCTGAATCATCCATGATTCCGTTCATTAGCAGGTGTCTAAGGATGCAAAGAAGACTTTATTATTAAGCAATGAGACACCGGAAGAGGGGAATGCTCTGTCCAACGCCAATCACTTCACCGTGAGCATGTCTAGTTTGAACGACGGCGTGGGTTGTTTGGCTTGTGGAGATCCAGCAGATGTTCCAGCTTGGAGATGGTGAGGTTTTTTCCGTCGCCGCCTCCAAGTTTGGAACTTGCCGCCAAACAAAAACACTATGGGGCAAGAGAATATATATGTCCCTGGCAGCACACCATCTTTCTAATCGGCTCCGTATTTCAACAACACAGCGCTCACGATAATAATAACAGTACGGAAACTATGCAGGGAAATATTCGTGCTAAAAGAAAAACCCCATTTGGCATGCCGGTTGGCACATATAAAGAGGAGGAACAAAAGTGCTCAATCTCACCACGCTTTCGTTGCGTCCACTTCATGTCTGGGCTGCAATTCCTTCTCGGCCTTGACTCGACAGTGGATAATCACCACCAAGAGAACAACGTTAGCTTCAGGATAAACGGGAATAGGCAAACAAAGCTTTTAGAGGGGGTTTAAAAAAAACAGCAAAAGAAAAAAGAAAAAGGCGCTTTTCTCCAGGCTCAACAGGGGCACGTCTTCCGCTCCACCGCTCCCAGCTATACACTGTGGAACTTATCGCAAGATATTGGGCTTGGTTCTTTCAAGCCAATGGAGCAACCGAGTCACCATGGATAGATAACAAACCGTCCATCTTCTTTTTTTACAGGGTGAAAGAAATA
Source organism: Blastomyces emzantsi (assembly GCA_003206725.1). NCBI lineage: Eukaryota > Fungi > Ascomycota > Eurotiomycetes > Onygenales > Ajellomycetaceae > Blastomyces > Blastomyces emzantsi. The sequence continues at coordinate 19,803 of QGQJ01001330.1, forward strand.
TATCTTTGCTTTTTTTTCTTTCTTTGCTCTGGTGACTAACCTTGCTTCTCTCTCCCAGCAGAGCCGTGCCAGGAGGGCTTTTCCCGGATGCTGTTTGCACGCCTTCATTATTTTTGCGGGGATTTCTCGCGAATTAACTGCGTCGGAAATGATGCAATGGGAGATGAGAGTGGTGGCATCGACTGGGCAGGATATATTATTACTGGGGACACGGACACACAAGGTCGCGGAGAATCGAGGCAGGGGAAGTGTGAACGCCGACTCTCTCACCGCTTCGAAGATTTTTCGCCTTTGTGACGTTTCTTTTTCTTAGGTTATTTTATCCAACTTTTTCCTTTCATATTTTTCCTTTCTGTCTGACGTTCTTGTGACCGGTCGCCTTAAGAGTTGAGAGAAGCTCTGCTTGTCTGCGATCGGCCCCATCTTATGGCTCGCGAAAAAGTGCCACGCTGGTTGCAATTGAAATTCAAGCTGCAATTTTTGTCCACAAGTGGTTTCTCCGTCGAACTGTTTGGGGGCACCAAAACAATCACGGATAACCGAATGATGCACATCGCCATGCATCGTCCTACATAACACCACAAACTGTCAAAAATCCTACCCTTTCGCAGTGGGGTTTCAAGGTATCGCAGGGCTTCCTTGAAACCTGGGGGTTTTCTTGCGAGACTGGTTTCGTATCTACGGGTGCTTTTCGTTCTGCAAATCGGGGGATATTTCACATACCGATGCCGTTGTTTAATGGCACTTTCGCAGACAAGCAAGAACAAGGAGGGGGTTCTTTCATAACTCTTATCACGATATCACCCCATTTGCGAAAAATTTCACCGTTGTCCGAGCCTAAAAAGTGACAGAAAGTCTCTCAGCGTGTCATTACAAGTGGAGACATTATTCTATGACAAGATCGGGAATAACTATCAGGGTGTTGGGAACGGGTTTCAGGAGACAAAATGTTTGCTAGCTATTGATATTGGCGATGCACGACCTTCCCAGAGCTGGCAGAGCAAACTTAATCAACAAATCTACATTAACTATTTATTAAATGTACAGTACAATCGAAAAGGACATGGTTACAGACAGGAGCAACAGACAAAAGTGGACGGGCAGCAAGTAGCTACTCAGAAGATGACTGACTGAGAAACAATTTCCGATTGCTTGGGGAGAATCTGAATGCAGACGCTTTAAATCGTTTCGCTTCGCTTTCATTAGGCAGGCACACCACCCAACTGTCCGATTTAGTGTCTCCTTTTCAGCTGGCAGTGTTCAGAGCTAAGGATCCAAGCATCCAAGCATCTAAGCATGGGATCTGGTCCTATAACTGAAGTATGAGGATAAAAATGGGAGAATATTAACCCGGATCGCGGAAAAACTCGGAGGAATTCTCTGCTGTGGCGCATGACATACAAGCCATTTGTGGCTGTGCGAAGTTGGCAGAGAACATCACCAGCCACAATCTGCATGCGCCACGACGCTCTTCAGCCTCGTAAATATGGGACATATCACGTGACTCTATACTAACCATCTCGGCGTCAACAAACCAAATCAACGACTAATATGGTGGTAGTGCTGTTTGCAAGGAATCAATTGGAACTCGTTGATGGGCTCCTTGCTACCACAACCGTTGGGGCCATGTAAAAAACTCTGCTTCCGCTTGGGGATGCTATGCCCAACCGGCGACCTTGCCTCACTCACCCGCTGGATGTCACCCCATAGCTCGTATGCCACCTAGGCCTGGCCCGTTAGCTTGGGATGAGACAACACAACTACGCTATGCTGCTATGCTGCGGTGGTCGCTATTGTTTAACAACCCAGCCAGCGTCGATGTCCCTGCATTTATGACGCACTTGCGACACCCATTTTCGCTCTTCTCTTCCAGGGCTCTTTATTATTTACTTGACAATTTATATCTAATAGCCCATGGTTGATGAGGACTGCTCTCTCTCCACTACCCGCTTCATTTCCAGCGATTAGCTGCGGCTTACTCCGTCCAGAGTATATGGTTCCCCATTGCCCCACACATACTATAGGCTCCGGGCTCTCTGTATCAGGCATCACGCAAAATTGCCGCCCAACAATCACAGCCTGCCAACAAAGATAACCTCTAGTTATATATGTCCCTTGCTCTCCAACCTAGCAGCCCTGGAATTCTCTTCTTCAGAAATCGCAGCCAGATCCACCCTCAGTTGGCTTGACCAGTGGTCGAACGCCCTTGGATAGCCCGTTTCTTCCTTCCACATATCCCCTCACTGCTATTCCCATCCCCGGGGTATCAACATTTAGCAAGCAGCGTTTCACAGCAATCGATCCATCGTCTTGATATCTTACATATTTGCGGTCCTTTGGTGGTTCCGGGTCCATGCTCTGAGTTGTCATTACCACCGTCATCCATCCACACCGCCAATCGCTTTCGACCTTCCAGCATCCTCCCAGCCTCTCGAATAAATCTCTCAATTCAAGCCGTGCAATATTTATATCCCCAGAAGCTGATATCCTTTCGTGATATTGTTGTTGGAAACAACCATCTGGTTCCTGGCAGAAACAAACATACTTCAACATGGCCGCCATAGGCCATACCATTGCAGTGTTCGACAAATCGGGGAAGGTGGTGAGCACAGTAAGTCATTCATATATACCCCTTTGAACAACAAACTACTTACAATATTCGTCCACATCAGAGCAAACAGCTGTTTGGTGTCTTCAAAGAAGCTAGATTAGCTTATCGAGAACGCAAAGCCGAAATCAACGCAGGGAAAGCGATTAAAAATGCGGAACTGGAAGCACGCCGAGCAATGGCTAACTATCACATTCACGATTCCCGATCCGTTGCCTCCTCAAGAAGACACCCAGGAAGATCGAAATCAGTGGCTCGACACAATGAAGTAGATCGTCATCCGTCCCACCGGTATCCTCAGCGGATCGACCATGACTCGGACTCCGTATACTCCCACCCAGACCATATGCCAGAACGGGGGCTCTCGCGCCGCCACACCTCCAATGTCGTCGCTGCTCAACCCCAATATCTCCACCCCAGCAACCGGTCTCATTCCGCTCCCCACGTCGACATGGATCTGGCATACGGTGAATATCACCCTGATTCGCTAGACCGAGTGAACTCAAAACCTGAGGATGTGATAGGCGGACTGGTCGCCAAAGCCAAAGGCCTTCTTGTCGAAGCCGACTGTGCACAACACTCCGCACAAGCCACGATGGCCCACTTGCAGAAGAATCCTGAAGCGATGGCTGCTGTAGCGCTCACGCTAGCAGAGATCAGCAATGTCGCCTCGAAGCTAGCTCCAGCTGCGCTGGCAGCCTTGAAATCCAGCTCACCAGCCGTGTTTGCTCTTCTATCCAGCCCTCAGTTCATGATTGCCGCTGGGGTCGGAATTGGCGTTACCGTCGTCATGTTCGGGGGATATAAGATTGTCAAGCGCATCCAAGCCGCGGGTGGCATGCAGCCAGAGGGCAGTACGGATGAATTGATTGAGCTCAACCAGGACGTTAGCCACGTGGAGAGCTGGAGGCGTGGCGTTGCTGATTTCGAGGCGGAGAGCGTCGCGACGTCCGTTGACGGAGAGTTCATCACTCCGCGGGCTGCTGCTGTGTCTGGAATCTTCCCTACCGGCCATAGCAATCACCACCACCTTCGGTCGGAATATGGAGGCGGAAGTAGACGAGGAAGCGTTAGAGGGGCAGAGACGGTCAGGGATAACGCATCAAGCTATACACATACGACCCGAAGTTCCAGACGGTCAAGGCGATCTGGTGCCCCGCCGACTGAAGCGAGTGGTAAGGACAAGAAAGAAAAGAAAAAGAAAGAAAAGACGAAAAAGCCCAGTCCTCTACGGCTTCTGTTCAAGCCTAAATGAATAAAGGGATTCATCCTTTTCAAAAGGATGTATGAAAACCCTCGCCAATTTCTATTTCTTTTCCTTTCTTTCTTTCTTTTCTTTTCTTTCTTTTTTTGTTTTCAAAAATTATCAAAACGAGAAATAATGACCCGATTTATCCTTTTTGTTACTTCTATTTGTTGTCTCCCATTTCTTTATGAATATATCTTGGTCATGTATATGGACACGGTGATTTCCAAGGCGTTTTCGTTCTGTTCCCCTCTCAGAATTTGATACCATGAAGCGGCGAAATAGGGATTTGGCCCTTACTTTACTTGTTTTGTTTCTTTTTAAATCTAATTTTCCCCTAGTCTTTTTGTCTTTTGACCCAATATCTTAAGCACCAATTATTGTCTTCTGCTATATATAATTTTTGGTATTTATATATGTACTAGAATATTTTTTCTATTCACCACATTAGTAGCTTGTGAATCCTGAACTTGCTTGGAAAACTTGTTTCGTTATACTTTTAAAGCATTCTCAGGGTTTAAATAGATATGGGGAGAGGCATACTGTGTTTCCATGAAAAAGTTCACCCACTTCGATTGAAAGGCTTTCTGAATTGATTGCGTTCTGAACAACCACTGGCAACAAACACACCCGGGCCGACTGGGCTCCGAAGTTACCCCTGAACAGATTTGGGATCGAGGAAAAGCTAGCACGACATGAGAATTCTCCCCGTTCAACTCCCGAAAAGACTGATACCGTCGCGTGTTATCGCGAAAGAGAGATGATCAAAAACAAGAAGCCAAGGTCGGTAGCATTGAACAAAACCATTGAAAATACAACTGATATGTACACCCAGTTCCAACTTTGAAATAAAAAATAAAAAAAATCACGCCTTTTATCGCTCGAAATATATATCTAACCCAAAAAAACCCAGGCTTCTTGCAACCCTTACCGGTTAAGGTCTCTATAAAGTTTTCCGACATAGTTAACTCGTGGGCTTAGCGGAGAACTCATATCGGAAACATCCAACGTCGAAATAACCGCCATCATCTCCCTTGTCATTGTCATCTATGAGAATAAAAGGGGTTGTTGCATTACATAGTTCAAGATCACACCAAAACAGAAATATGCGATACAGCGATCATAGGGCTTAATCCGTATAAGCCTTCCGGAACAGCGATTGGCAAGTGACACCTTCGTCATCTGCTGCCGATCGATCAGCATTCATCTCTTCAACCGTGCTCTTGCACCCATCTATCTATCTGATGGCATAATAATATGGGGTCCGGTCCCCATTAGTGTGGTGTCAAATAAGTAAAGCTCGTCGCCTTTTTTGCATGGTTTTTGCCTTTGGCCGTTCTACACACCCCCAGTCGACAAGTAACCCTTGCTTCCAGGCGCTTGCGTGCCCAAGTTCATTGGGATGGAATACCTTGCCAATACCGTCTGGTATACGCTTCCGGATGATGGCCCCTCGGTTCTTCTCATTCTCGGTTGCTGTGGTATTCTCGACAGCCTCTATGGAGGAGAAAGGGGAAGAACCTGTGGGCTGGTGAAATAGTTTGTTTTCTCGCTCCTTTCATCTTTTTTTTTTTTTTTCGCAGAAAACCGTCCCTTCGATTCAACTGCATGCCTTGTCCCAAGTGGCAGGGGCTACTTGGATGCCTTTGTCTTCATTGGCTTTCGCAATTTGGCCTTGGGAAATTTCGCCGTTCGCCCGTTCGCCCTTCAACAAAACACTAACTTGTTGAGTGTTCTCCAAAAAAGCTCCTTCGTCAATCTCAAGCTAACCAGCCTTGGAGGGATTAACTCAAAAGATAATTCCAGCTCTCATGGTCGCATTTGTCTGTTTCCGAATTGAAGAAGGTTGCATAGAGGGTATAGAGGATAATGCCGTCGTCCTTCATCTTTTGTTGTTCAGCAGATCCAGGAGACTCTCGATATTGACCTAGAGGTTTCTCATCGGTGATTCTTTCCGATGCCGCCGATGGCGGCATCGCATACTTGAACGGTTGATTGGAGAAGGATGCACTTCTCCAGAATCTCTGAAAGCAGGGCATCGTTTCCTCTTGCAGACATAGCCACCAGATCCTAAGATTCGTCCTCCGGGGACCCCGACTTGCCGCTGTTATATTTGACGACGTGTCTCCGGAACAAGCCTTGAACCTGATATTCAAACGTTTTTATTCTCCCTTGGGAGATATACACTGGGATATATGGCATTTTGAACCCTAGAGAAAAGAAATGAAGAATAAATGCGAAAATAACAGAAGAAGAGGATAGAAGGAAAAGGAATGTAGAATGGAAAAGTGATCTTCTCCTTAGTCATATGTTCACGTCCCCCGAAAAAGGATCAAGTCAAATATCTATATTAGAGGCATAATTCGGCTCACGGATGGGCTGTCAGAAAGGGGGATAAGACAAGGTCATCTACATATGTATGTACTGTACATAAACGTAGTTCGAGAGCTGGGAGCCAGTCAGTGCCATGTATTGTAAAGTAACTAGAGACAAGAGGAGAACGGGGGTTTTTTTTTTTTTTTTTCGAAGGAAGCGATATAAAATTGCACCCTTTTCAAAAAATAAAATAAATAAAGAAGAAGGAAAAGAAAAGAAAAGAAATCAGACACCGAGATGAGATCCGGTCAACTGCATTTCATAGTATTCCTCTATCTAGGCACTGCCTCCTCCCCCCCCTGAAAATGTCTGACATATTCAGCTTTTCGAGTGCCACAGTTCATTTTTTTTCATTTTTTTCAATCACTCTATATCCCATTCCATACCCCTCCATACCATACCCCCTCCTTCAATTCGACTCAACTCACAAAAGGGCCAGCAGATCTCTAGCCTCGATGAATCGGATCAACCTAGAACAGGCGGGGAGGAGTGTTTGTACGAGTCATGGGAAGTAAGTAACAGGGGGCTAGAATTTGTTGGATTGTGAAAGTGTTTTATTTTTATTTTTCTTTTTCTTTT
>QGQJ01001334.1:0-15100 GCA_003206725.1 Blastomyces emzantsi
CTGCAGGCCCAGTACTTTGTTTGCCCTGCCCCCACCTGCCACTTCTGCTGCTGTGTGTCACTATAGGAGCCTCTTGTTATCCTAGTACGTCGTGGAATGCATCAGAAGCATGCGCACAAGAAACGGGGAGTTGCTGCACCCGGGATGGATCTGACAATTTTGACTAGGATAGGAAAAATAAGCACTGTAGGTTAGTGGGGAGACAACTAGGAGCAGGATGTCAGACGCGCCAATTGGTATCAAAGAACACAGAACAATGTATTGGCATAGTAGCGGAGACGAGCCCAGGGTTGGAGACCAAAGACTGGAGTATGAAAGAAAGTGATGATGTGGTTGGAGTGAGGTCGAACGATGGATGTGGATATTTGTATGGGTTTGGCCAAAAATGGATTGGGGTGATTTAGAGTTGAGCCTCGTCAATGATCAGCAGCAACAGAGGAAACATCTGCAGACGATTTCGATGGCAGGATGTCAGATATCGCATGAAGATACGAAGATTACGTGCAGAATACTGAGATATCTATGGATGCGAGTATGGAGGTGTCCCAGGTATGAGATCCGGTGTCGTGGATATTGTCCCTGTTCTGTTTCTATCTAGACTTACATTTTGTTTTAGTCTTTGTGGGAACATGTTTACTGCAAGAATGGCCCTGACGCCGAAGCCAATCCGATCCAACAAAACATCGAACCAATTATCCTCACAATGAACTGGCCAATGCCCAAACTCCAAATATTTTACACATACAAATGCAACCCTACCTAGTGCTGCTTTTTTATTGTCCGAATCATTCTCTTTCATCGACCAAGCACGCTGTAACTGAAAGCCCCGATTCGGAACTATTAGACCGGAGCATTTCAAGCCCCGGATATATAAAGCCTCATAGGCGCGGAAAATATGTGGGGTGACAACCATTGCGGCGACGACTAACATTGACGGTTTAAGACTGAGGCGGACAAAGATGCGTGCGCGGTACACAGGACAAACTAGAGTAATACCGAAGAGAGAGGAAAAATGACTCCCGCGCTTGAGTGCTGCTGAGTGCGAACATGTTTTCTGAGATTAGGCTGAATGTAAATTTTGTATGGGACTTGGGTAAAACTGATAGCCGGGCATGGGGATCAATAGGTGGCTCGTTAGGGATATGCATGGTCGTGTCGATGAGAACAGGGTGATACGAAGACGATCAAACACCCTTCTGGAAATTATAAAATATGTTTATAATGTTGTCTAATTGATTTGCAAACTGATGTAAATAAAGATAAAAAGAAAAGAAAATTAAACACAATAAAACAAAATAAAAAATCGTGTCACAAATGCTACCCAATCTTTTCCAACAACAATTTCGCCGCACTACTAACGGGTCCCCTCTTCTCCCCCTTCTTTACCAGCTCCTTCGTCGCAAGCTCAGCAAGCACCTTCTTTTGCTTTTTCAACGTCTTCACCAGCTCCTCTCGCTTCTCAAAATCCTCCGCCTCCACGAGAGCCAGAACCACAAACGGATTCGCCCCAGTAACCCACGCCATCGCATCGCCAGCAATATGTTCATAGAGCAGCCCGTGGAAGTTCAGTGGTGGCTGCACCTTCTCTACACTTTTGGTCTTGCTATTAAAACGCCCGCCCTGGACGAGCGCCTTGAGCATCCGCCCCGCAGCGGGAGTATCCAGCGCTTCGGGTTTAGATGTGGGAATAGCCGCGACGGCGGCTAGTGCTGCTGTCTTGTCGCCGTCTGCGCTGAGGAGGATTTCTGTGATGAATTGGCAGCCGAAGCTTGATTCGACAAGGGAGTCTGCGCTTGCGGCGATGAATTCAAGCAGGGTGGATGAGGCGGCTTTGATTAGCTCTTGGCGACGTGTGTTTGGGTCCTTTTTGGACGTCTGGGATCGGATCGCGAAGACTTCATCGAGGATTTTCTTGTGGTCTGCATCTGTGACGAGCCAGCGCGTTGTGTCTTCCGCGAAGGGATAGAGGATGGGAATCCGCGCGGTGAGGTCTGTAACTTGCAGTAGGAGTTCTTCATGGCGGGCTTCTTCGGTGGATGCCTGGTTGAGGAGCTCTGGGAATATCGATTTGGATGAGAGTTTTGTGTCATCGATGACCTCGTAGGCTGTAAGGAGGACGACTTGTCCGTGCACGTCGCCAGCCATCATTTTTATCGTGTCTCTGTACATTCTTAACAAAAGTTTTCTATCCTTGGCGTTCGAATATGCGAAACATAGAGATACTAATCTGGAACCTGACTTCGTAAATGCCAAATTCTTAGCAAGATCCCCTGCTTCATCACCCTTGATGAGCTCGATAAGCTCCGTTGCCTCCTCACTGCCAGGTGTGGTATTCAAAAAATACTGGAGCATGGCATCATGCAACATTGTGAACCCAGTAAACTTCTTCTGAACGAGATGGTTGATAAAATCATGAAGGTACCTCATAATCGGCCTTCTCTTTTCCGGATTTTTTGCAATAATCTCAGTCAAATCTGCCGTCTCGGCCGCCACGTTGGGATTCCTGAACACCGCGAACTCAGCCTCATACCATTCGCGGAGTAACATATCCCTCTGCGCAGCCGTCGCAACAGTCCTGTAGATATCATCCACAATCCACGACGCCTCCGGATGTCGCATGAGCCGCTTAACATTTCCGTAAAACTCGGGAATAATGATATCCCTAATCTCTGAATCGCCATGCACAAGCAACTTCCCTATTAAGAATTTCGCATACTTGCTCTCCGCCAGACTGCGATAATCACCCTTCAATTCCTTCGCAACGTCCTTGCGCTGCTGTGGGGAGGCATATTTGAGCGCCGTCTGAATGACGCGGACGGAGTCGTGTTTGAAGACGAACTCCTTTACCCGGCCTGTGATGATGGAGTATAGTTCCTCGACAAGCTTTTTGCGCTCTTCAAGGGGCACGTGTGATTTGCGGCGTAGGCGCTCCCAAAGCTTCTTGGAGCGGGCGATGAGGTCGGAATTTGGTTTTGCGGCTTTGCGTTCCTGCGCAAGCGCTTTTTGCTTTACGCGGGATTCCCTTGAGGATGTCCCACCTACCAAGAGCAAATTAATTATGTTAGATGTACAATAGGTAAAATATTGATAGATTTTTGTGAGAACATACTTTTTACAGGTGGAGCACCATCCCCAGTTCCATTTGCCTGCTTCGAATTGTCCTTACTTTTCGAATGAACGTTCGATTTCTGCTCCTGAGCAGTATCCTCCTCATTTTCAGACAAGGCACTCTCCATATCCACATCCTCTTCAGTAAAATTAAAACCTTCTTCCTCTCCCGCTTCATCGTCATCATTGTCATCGTCATCGCTGCTTTGAGGTTTTTTCTGTGGTTTCTTGGGCTTCAGCTTGCTTTCCACCACCGGCTTCGACTTTTTCACTCTCCCCCCATCTTTAACCTTTGTCCGTTTCCCGCCTCGATCGTCCGCTGTATCGACTCTCCGTTTAATTCCCGCCATGGTCTCCAGATTCTTTTTATCGTGCAATTGGGGCGGGAATGGCAAGCACGTAGACAGCAGGTAGTATTTCTGAGCTTTGGTTCTTACATAGTTCAGAAATTAATCTTTTTTTTCTCGGTTTTGCTGCGGGAAGTTTTTCGCGAGGCAGAATGTTTGCTCTGTTTGCACTGATCGGTTTTACTCCCGGCAACTGTGTACAAGCTCGCTATGTATCACCACCAACATCAACATCAACAGATGAGGACGATTAGTACGAACAAACCTGTGATGCCTAGATTGCGTGGTATCTATTTACCCAGGCCATTCAAGTTGATGACCATTGAAACATTGCCTCACATTTCGTTCAAAACAAAAATTAGGGAGAGAGGAGTATGCAATTATTTATCTCTAAGTGTAGATGGTGATATTTTAATAATATATGGAATGGAGTATGTTCATTCTAGCTGTAGAAAAGGATGCTCCGCAAGCTCTCGTGCCGTCTTCCTTTCCTCAGGCAACCAAGCAAGCATCATCTTCACAAGGGAGAGGAAGCTTTCCCTATCCTTCTCTTCTACCAATGGAGTTGGGATGGAATCCACAAGCCTTCGATCCGGGATCAAGCTTTCATATAGAAATTTCCCTGCAAAAAGTTCGATGACATACATTAGCTAGTGAACAATTTTTTATACTCCCAATCCTAGCCAGAAATCTTTTTCAAACATACCATCTTCATCAAAAAAAGGGCCTCCAGGAAATTCCGCTGCGTTTTTGCAGAGTTCACTGCCTGTCCCCTTTACACTAGGTCCGGCCCATTTGGAATCTAGCATGAAACGATATCGTGCGATCAACCTTTGCGGAGGCGGTCCAAGCAGAGCTATCATTTCGGCTAAATGCGCTTTGGCATCATAACGCCCTTTGCTGTCGCCAATCTGACGGAAGAGTTCTTTGCCCTCGATGATATCCCACAACTACACATGTGGTAGGGTGTTAATTAAACTCATTTGAGTTACAAAAGGAAAAAGATTTATCGAACGAAAAACAGTAGGGGCCAACGCACAAGAAGCCCGAAATTCCATATATCAGCACTCATCCTCCAGCCCAAGCCGAGTATTACCTCTGGCGCGCAATAAGGGTCTGCCTGGATAGGGTAGAAGCCGTAATCATCTTCGCCGACGAGTCGAGTGGCTAGTCCGAAATCAACGATCTGGGGTATGCTCTTTAGTCCCCTCAGTGGTCCGAAGTCATTGTGACAGCGATAGACATGGCGATTGCGGTCGCTGGGATCTATTTTATATTCCATTGGCGACTCCTCGATGTGAGAATTTAGGATATCACCAAGCACATCTGGTTCTTCGAATGTGAGCATGATATTGTCGAGTTTTAGATCTATGTATTTGTTTGGCTCGATTATATCAGTTTGTCAAAATGCTACCACCATCATCCCCCTATAGAATTTGGCTCTTTGGTTCCGCGAATGGGTAGGGGGAAGGGGAATGATCCGCGCCCACGCACCCGTATGCACAATCCTGCATTCCGTGTGAAGGCAATCCAGTCCCACAAGCAGGATGCGAATATATGTCTTGAGGAGCGGCAGGGGAATAAGTCGATCTCTGAACCGCGTCCGAAACACCCAGAACGGCTCCCTCATAGGTTCGTACGCCATACAAAGATGCGTCCCCCCTTCGGGCCCAATGATTTCAAAACATTCCGAAAACGTTCGTAGAATCGCACGACCGTCGTGAGACGGGCGTGCTGCTGCTATATGCTGCTCAATTTCACGGTACCGATTTATATCCGCCTGCGTGCTGGCGTTGGATATTTTCAATGCTACGGCTTCTTCTGGCTCCGACTGCAATCTGTCATAAAGTATCAGGAACTGGAACCGGAGACAGAAAATAATAAACTGCTCGGGCGTGTAAAATATGAATGAAAAAAAAAAGTAACAAATACCCCCGCATATCACGAGCAAACCATACGGTGGAGGTAGTGCCCCAGCCGACCTTGACGAGGATCTGATAGCGATTGGCGATGATCTCTCCTACTCTCGCGGGGTAGAAGCTTTTGGCATTGTAGTCTGGACATGCCTCCTCGTCCACGATTTCATTTTGGGGTATCAGAGGGCCTTGGTAAGGGGTGATTTGAAAAGGTCTCCGGCCAGGCTGTGAGGAGAAAGTACGCCTCGTTGTAGATGTATGTTTGGAGGTATATGTAAAGTATCTGGTACGTGAACATGTACGGCTGATCGCCTTCATTCTTAGTTATTGATACACGGAGAGAGTTTGTTGTTGCGCTTCGCGCGTGTTCGATCGCGTTTGAATATTTAAAGCGTGAAAATTGAGGACGATAGAAACCGGGAGTGCGTGGTCGTCGTAAAATGCACAGGACTGACGTATCAGTAAAAATCTATTTATAGCCATATCGATATCCGCATCGAGAAGTACATGTAGCCAGCGCTTCTGCACTGGAATCATTCATTAACATTATACATATATAGTTCGTGTCGCCAATAGGCTTTGGTAAAACGCCGCAAATTAGACAAAGGGATCCAAAACTCGTTTCCCAACCCTCAAGGCCATAAAATGGCAAAATAGGAAGCGCCAGATATGGATCCGGAGCCAAAATATGTCCGAAAGAAACACAACCCCTAATCCTGATCCCGTACCTTTCTTCCAACCTTTCTCATGAGAAAGATCGTTAAACCGTAAAAAAACACCCCCATTCCCATTCCCGTTCAACCCTACCTCATTCACCATTATCAACACATTCATCATCAATATCATTCACATCCATATAGTCCCATCTCATTTCGCATCAGCCGTAACGGGTATCTTCATACTCCCCAACTCAGCCGCCTGAAACCCGCCAGCAGCGGTACCACCACCAACCTGCTCCCGCTTCCTCCCAGGGAGATGAAAGCCCAAACTCAAATGTGACGAACCCGGCCGGCTATCCTCCCCAGACTCCATTCCACCAGTGCCAGTGCCAGATGTAGTAGAAGTAGAAGATCCAGTAGTCGTAGCGGTAGTAGTAGCAGTCATCACATTATCCCCCAAACGCGCAAAAAACCCTTTCTTCTTCGGCTTCGTATCCTCATTCAGGCCAATGTCTACGAATTGTTCCTGCTCGGCCTCATTCTCGTGCTCATGCTCCTGTTTCTGCTCCCGGATCTCGTATGGGGACTTTAGCGGTGCGTCGAAGGTGTGTCCGCTGACTGTTGAGCGGGGAGTTGTTAGGCGGGAGAAGCGGGAATCGAGAGAGGTGCGGGAGGCGCCGGTGTCGGATTGGCTGACGGGGGAGCGGGCGGAGATATCCTGTTATTGGAAAATAAACTCTTGTTAGATGAGGGTTGGGTGGTTTGGCTCAGAGAAGGTATCCATTCATGAGGGGGGAGGGGTGTCCATACGAAAGAGCGGCGATAAGAGTCGAAGGATTCTCGGGATATGGAGAAGGGTTCGTTTTCATCGACGAGGTTCCTTGTGTTGTTTTGCGAGGAGGATTTGCGCCAGAAGCTCTTTTTCTCTGTAGGCGAGGGCTGATTTGTAATTTATTTGTCAATTGGGTGGCACTATATGGTGTGTGCAGATATATCCGTCCCATATCGGATCTATACAACGATTTTATTTGATCGGAGATGGAGAATCATACCGGAAGATAAACCCCGTTGTCATTAACAACTGCAAAAATATAAAGATTTCGAGTTAGCTTTCACCAAACTTAATTGAACGGAGATATTAAAATTCAAGATATTCAGCGTACCACTCATTTTGTACTCATTGGGCTTCTCATCTACGCTGCGTCGGAGAGTCAACGATGGCCGTTGGGGGCCGTCTGGACCATTGCCCGCGGCGTTCTGTAGAGGGGGCGGGTCATCGCTGGCCGGCACAATGTTCACAGCAGGGCGCTTGGGGAAGAAATTGCGAAACGGGGGCATGGCTGGTGATGGAAACTTGGGAGGGGGTTTATTTTAAGATATGGAATAATGGCCTAGTTATTTATCGAGGGAATAATATTACAGTGTTATCTGATCCCACCACTTCCGGCGGCTGGCGGGGACGAAATAAATACGCAAATAAAACCTTGGAAAATGCCGCCCTGGATTCGGCTCACATGATCAGGAAAGGGGAGAGGAGACTTTTCCGTTTTGCTTTTTTACTTTTTCTCTTCCCAAGGTTCCTCCAGGGCAAAGAAAGTCAGTTAAGAAGGAATTAGAGAATAACTAACGTTAACGCTGACCCAGATATTTGCTAATAATGGCAACATGTTCATCCCCTGGCTTCAACTTGGCCCTTTTGTCGCGACACCGGATTCAAGCCTCTTGGCCCCTAGAAGCAGGAAACCGGCATGGCTCAAAACAACTTGTGGGCTTGAAGTCACGTTCTCGCTGTTAGCTTTCCAATTGCATGGAAATCCACTGCGTCTGGACTGGAGAGTGGACACGTCAGTGGCGAATTGATCGACCATGCGGAGAGCTGGCAGTTGTTGGGATCTGGGTCTGGGAACTGCTGAGGTTGCACCTCTGTTCGGATATAAAATGGACAACGCCACCTCCGCAATCAACCTGGGGAGGCAAATTTCGCGGTCAATTGAGACCCCCGCCAGAATACAATCCATGGTATAGCTGCGAGTTCCGCTCTTGGTACAGTTACCTTGTTGCAGTGTGGTGGTGAACTTACCTTTTAACATAACGTTGAATGTTAAATATCCCTGGCAGCAACAAATAAGAGCATGCTAGTTATTCTTGAGCAATGCATCCACCAAAACCTCTCGAAAAACCGGCTGGAGGCTATTTATTATCAAGATAACCGCGCGGATGCGCATACTCGAACATATATATCGTCTAGCCCAAGTAGTGGAGATCTACTTTGTACGGGGGCACCGATAATCCTTCTTTTGAACTTTTTGCACGAAATTGATAAAGCAGGTGGCGGAAGGTACGTGAACGTGGGTGAATTCAGGGGTAAAAACACACTTCCCATATCCTATCTGATAGTTATTTTGGGGAGCTTTGGACCTGGCGCTGAGATGATCTGCCTGTCGCCGGGATTCCTCGGGTCGGATATATTTGGAAATACCTGGGAGCGTGGTGGACACCGATATACATGATACGTCATGGGTAATAATCGAGATGGAAGTGGCCGGGAGAAGGAGTTCGAAATTGAACCTTTACGACGGTACATTTTGGATCTGTGAAGAGATTTAGACCCGCGACCTCTTCGAGGATCTTTTGGGCCTGCCAAAAACATATCGTCAGGAACGGGCGAAGGAGTCATCCTGGAAATGGATGTTAGTTCTGGCATGTATTGGTCAACGGTGGCATTCCATCTACTTTAAGGAGCCGGCAAGGGACGCATCATGGAAATGAATGCTAGCTCATATTAACAACAGCCGAGAGGGTTGAGTTTTTTTTCGTTTTTTTTGGCATGCATTGGACAACGACTTTATTCCAGGTATTGTAAGGAGGAAGTTTCCACGGAGGACACTGGGCAAACTATTTGAATCAAGGGTTGAGAGACTGCAGCAACCAGAGCCTCGCCCAGAGGAAAACGGCGGATATTCTGTTCGTCCATCGTAGTGCCCCAGGACTGAAGAGGAGGAGAGGATTTAACTACATCTGCTACTACATGTGCTGTAGATACTGACGGGTTCAGAATTGAAAACAGTCCCCATGGGATATAAATACCAGGCATTAGTTACCCAGGTATCCAGCGCATGACAGCAAAGCATAACTTCCACAGCTTTAATTGTTGCTTTTACCCACTCAAGTTTGTGTACAAAACCTGGCTCCATGTCAAGGTGATATAGCCAGGCTATCTTCAACCTCATATTTCACTGCATACGTGCCTACTCCGTAGACTCAACACCACTGGAATCTCATGTACTACAAGATAGAATTATTCTGCGGATGCCTGATAAAATCGAGTAAAACCTTCTTTGAAGCTAGATATTATATTTCCTTGTGAAAATCTCCAGGTGTATGCCATAAAGCTCTATTTGACACGCGCGGACGCGAGTGTTACCTAACTCCTTGGCGCATTTATCAATTATCAACATGGTACCTTTTCAAATCCTCTCCAACCTCCATCTCGAATCCCCCACCGCCCACGACATCTTCGACATCCCCGCCAAAGCCTCTCATCTGGTCCTTCTAGATGACATTGACAATGTCCATGATGCAGAATTTCTCCTCTTCATTGAAGCCCAGCTCCGCAAGTTCCGACACAGCTTCCTCCTTCTCAGAAACCATGAGCTATACCACTCCAGCTGGGCTGAATCAAGATGCCAACTCAGTGAGTTCTCACACAATGTAGCTAAATGCGCAGACCAAGATGCAGGCCTCATGGGACTTGGCAAATTCATCTTCCTAGGCCAAGCGCGCCACGACGTTTCCGAAACCCTGACTTGGATACACACTCTACTCGCGCGTCTCCGCTGAGCGGGAGGAGAGAGTCAGTTTCAGTCTAAATGACCTTTGCTTCATTAACAGCTGGATCATCACAGATCATAACTGTGTCCATGCTGCGGATCTGGCATGGCTGAATGATCAGGTTGCTACCATCACTACTGTGGAGCTGAGGAAGGAGAATTGTGATTTTCACACATCATAGCTCAATCCCACAGAATGGCAGGGCAGTTGACCCAGTGCATTCAGGCAGCGCGATTAGTTCTGTCTTTGTGAGTGATTTGAGCGGGTAGGGGGGGTGGAAGTATCCGAGGAATGCGAAGATGTGTATATGAACATTTGGTCATATGCGCTTTAATTTTGATTTTTGATGCGGGCCCGAGATGAGAATGGTGGAAGAGAATTGTGAGCAATCAACGGGGGTATTATTTTAAGCAGGCTGGGGGATATTGATGCGGGGAAGGTGGTGACTATCTAGTTTATGGTTTATATCCCATGAAGAGCTGGAATCTTCTCTTGATGATTTTTTATGTTTATTTTCGGACTATGGATTGGCATTTCAGGGGATAGTATTATATCTTCGGATCCATTCGTACGTACTTGGGTTGTGAGCGAGCATTCTTGTATCCTCACTCAGTTGTATAACGAGATCACCTCGAGCGTTCATGACATCATCGCAAGCTGGTTTCGAGTTTCAAGGGGGAAGAAGGCCTCAACCCCTACAGTCCATATTTTTGATTCAAAATCCCAATATTTCTCTGGTATGCGGGAAGAACCTATCTGCAGGTCCGTTTCCGATGAGGCTACCCAGCACACATGAGGTAAATAAGTAAATATCCAGGTACATTATCTTAAAAGTACAATAAAATCGCAATGTGGTAAAGCTTGTCTTTATTATTTTTGCGTCAACCTTACACCAAAATCTAGGCTAAAAGAGAGACCATCCGGCTGGCATTATTTAAATATTACAGCGTGCAAATACGCCATTAAAATTTTTATTCTGCATTTCCACGCCCGGCTAGAGATATCAGATCTCAAATCTCAAACGTTCTGCTTCCTTACTTACACCCTTCCAGGCACTTATGCACGCAGAGTTACATGAGACTCGTTTTCAAGGAGGGGCAAATCATATTGGTGTTGTTCTCACCGTGCTGCGTCGGAGTTAGAACAACTGGCTTTTTTTTTTTTCATCTGAAATGTCATTCCTTCATCATTCCACCAGGCAGGGCGCAGGGCGGGGCCACACAAAGACAAACCTCATACATAACATGTCCGTATCCGCTCTGCCCGCATTAGGGGACCGCTGGCCCGTGGAGAGTCGCAAATCCGTATCCCGGGATGGGGGATGGGGGATGGATGGGGAGTGCAACCCTTTTGTTCTCCATTATTGGATGCTTCAGTCACAGATCAGACAAGCATTTTGTTTTATTTCTTTTTGCCCCTTGTCCCTCCTGCACGATCTGGTTGGCGGTGTTTCTTTATATTATGTTTTATTTTTACGTCTTGTTCTTCTCGTTTTTTATTTGTTTTATTTTTCTTTGTGTTCTAACCAGTCAGGCCTCGAAGATCTCGAGAGATCTTATCAACGGCGTCTCTCATTTGACCGTTTCAACATTGCGGTCTGGGAGTGATGTGTCTCAACATGGGATTTGGCATGTTCGAGAAATTCTGTGTTGTTCTTTAAATTTATTCTTGTGTCCCGCTTATCTGCTGAAATATGCATTTGCATAATAAGCAGTTCTGTGGCACATCTTTTTTTTTTCTCTCCCTCCCCGTATGAGAATAATGGAAGTTTCCTTTCAGATACATTCTTGCTGAATAGAGGCATTCTTTTTCACTTCTCTATCTGAAACTCCCCTGAGGATAATTTTCTTCTCCTCTCTTTATCTCATTACTTTACATTACTGAACTAATACTTTGTTCTCACCCATCCCCCAAGCTGTGAATATCAAAATGGCGCCCTGAACCCTCACCTCAACCCATGATGAATGAATACCCATATGGGTTCCCTGTGAGATTTCTCATGCTTGTGCTGCTGAATGTGCTGTGTCTGCACTGTACATTATAATTTTCTCTATTGTACTCGTCGTCTCCTCTCACTCGAAGCTGCTCCTCTTTCCCTGCTTCCATCCGGGGGAAGCGACAACCGCGCGGAGACACGAGCAGTTGCAGAAAAGAAGAAAAAAAGAAAAGAATCGAAATCTCTCTTCGACTATTTTTGTTTCCCTTTCTGTCCTTCATACGTGCATACATACATACATACATACATACATACATTCATACATACATACGTTTCTAGTCGATATAGAGATATATTATACAGTCCCTGCTTTCGGCCAGTTCTCATGCGCCTTCGCTGTATCACGATAGTACTGCCGGCTCCTACTTGACTGTCGCCCGTCTCAGCTGTTTTTTCTTACCCGAGAGGATATTATCAGTGTCTTCTCCCTTTCCCGCTCTCTTCTCGCGGACGATTGCCCCTCTCCCCTGGCCATCGAGGTACCTCGTATCAAAGGTAATCCGTACCACTCTCAATGTCAACGGGCCTGCATATCGATCGAATTAGCATCCGACGTGTGACGCATCATGGTATTTTTTGTGGATTGGGCGCTGTGGTTGAAAATGTGCTTCGTGAGTTTTCTTTTCTTTCGTCTTTGCCCTATAGCTGTACTCTATATGCACATACATACATTGTGCAAATCCAGTGCTGCACAACCCTCCTTTAAGATTTCATTTGACTAATCATCTCTTGACTAAATAATAAAAAAACATTTTCAGGTCCTTGGATGTCTTATAGTACTGTTCCCGCCCCCATCTACCCTCCATTGAAGAGTCACTATGAATCCTCCTATTCTGACATAAATATGCTTTTCTCCCTCCTCTTTTCACATGACAGTTCCTTGTACTCATCTACGGTACCGGGGTTCACATATATAACTCACTACAGTTGAAAAGGCTTAGCGCTGCAGCCGCAAGAGAAGCAGCAACTGTACGTACGCCTGAAATGCTCGAGGCGGGAAGTGATGATATACCATTCGGCTCGAGGGCGATAGAACGGGGGATCAAGGTTGAAGGGATTTGGATATCGAACCAGAACACGCCAGCCGGAAGTCCCATATGGGGTCCAACGCCGGATCCTAGTAGGCCGGCAAGCCTAGGGTCCAAATCGACTCTCACTTTCCATCCTCCCCCCCCTTCCAAAGGCGGATCCGATTACTTATCCCCAAAGAGCGCTACCCTTGGCCGCTGCAAACCGGCATCTGTCAGCTCGCCCCTGCCATATCCTGGGTTTCACGATAACGCCAATGCGTCGAGTTCAGGAACAAATGGGAGACGCGCGAGGAGTGAATTTGTTCCGAGAGACGAGCAGGAGAGCGACCCTGAGCCACATATTCCACCGAGCGATAATGGATACTCTGAATTTGAATTTGGTGAACTGGGTGGAGTGGAATCATCCGACCAGCAGCAGGAGAGCGGGTATAGTAGTATAAATTCCCGCATAGCAGAAGATGGAAGTGCGTTTGAGCCTCGGGAGTCGAATTTTATTACACCTATTGCTACAGGTATGTGATCACTCCTAGCATCGCGGTAACCTTGCGATAGATTGGGGGGGAGGGATATTCAGCCTGGAAAAATGTAGAAAAGCTGACGATTGATCAAAATTTGTGCAAAATTTCAATATACATTAGCCTCAGAAAATAACCTACATTTGCACGGCCGTTCTGTCGAGTTCGAGTCCGGGGTTTTCGAATGTGTATCTGGAAACGGGCAACTTCGATCAGCAAGCGGACCACCATACGAGCAGGCGCACTTGAACCCAATAGAGAACCGTCGGATCGTTGATGACCAGCAACATGGCGATTTGCTACCGCTTCATAGTCGCAGACGGTTCAGTATCGCAGAGACGGGCCAGTTTGGAAATGGTCGAAGTGGGCATGTCGAGGTGGATGATAGGGATGATGAAAATGACCATGCGCATGTTATTGCCACGCAGTTCAGGGGACTTCCTGCGGCCCAGGCTGTGTGAGGGTGGTATGTGTATGAGGGGGAAAGAGATTCAATATATGTATAAATCCAACTAGGGCGTTGGGATCATTATTTTTCTCTTGACAATTCAATACGGTCCTTTTCAAAAGAAGGGACGGCATGCGGTGCACGGAATTGATTGAATTGCTTTTTGTATATCAGAGGAGAGAAAGTTACATTGTATCTCTTTTTTCTTTCTTTTTATTGTTGTTGCTGTCCTTCCTTTTCTATTCCCCCTGTTTATAGAAATAAATGTGCATTGTTCTTGGGATAGAGAGGATGTGATAAACATAGACGAGACGGCTGGATTTATGAGAAGGGGGTCGGCTAAATTAAAGTCACATGATCTCGCGACCCAACAGGCTACTTTCCGTCGCGTCCAAAAAGGGCAAAACAACATCCCATCTTGACTACGAATTCTCCTAGCCCAATTTTACTCACATTATCAGCTTTATCCCTCATCTCCGGCATCTGACTTTTGAGTCTTCTCTGTGCATATTGACTCCGGTCTTAATAAGATACCCTTTGACTTTTACGGCTGGCGTTGGGTGTGAATATAGGACCTAGACGCGTCTTGTTGCTGCCTGGAGGACGCTTCTGAGAAAAGCCGTTGTTGGCTTTCCCGCCGGTACCTACAGACGAACGGAGGGTCTCTAATTGATCGCGCCACAAGACATATACACACATATATATATATACAGCAGACAGCGGACGGCAGACAAACAGCAGAGCAGTGGAAACTATGACGGTCGAAGACGAGAGCCAGAATGATTATGAGGAGAACGGCCTCACGGGACCTGGGGCACCCACACCCTTGACTGCGTTGGAGGTGAGTTGCAATACTACATCTTACATCGGCCGACTAGCGAGCTATTTTGCAAACTTTTTACTTGAGGACAGATTTGCTGTATACTGTATTGATTGAGGGGGACTGACTAATTTTGTGCTGTGCATTGTTGTTTGCAATAGGGAATCAATGGTTTGACTGCGCGAGATATTAAGCTGGTGATTGATGGCGGGTATCATACTATTGAGTCGGTGGCATATACGTATGTTCTATTTTGTTGTTTCTTTTTGTGTTGGTGATGTTTTGGCCTCTGCTAATGTCCCTGGTTTGTTTCGTTGATTCAGGCCGAAACGCACGCTGGAGCAGATAAAGGGTATATCCGAACATAAAGCGGCGAAGATTCTTGCGGAGGGTATGTTTTGCTATTTACATATTTGACCTATTCCAGTT
>QGQJ01001335.1:354-15444 GCA_003206725.1 Blastomyces emzantsi
TTTTTTTTTTTGTTATCTTTTTTTCCATCGTATGTTTTCCCACTCATTTAAGTATTGGGGAGAGTGTAGTAATCACAAATAATCGCAATGCACAACGTAGACATTCAAATGGTTAAAGTGTGAAGGGTGTTGATGGTGTATGTAAGTAAGGAGCTGAGACCAAGCTGGATACATCCTCCCGCCTTTATTTTTATTTTTATTTTTCTCAAAAGGAAAACAAGTAAAAAGGGTGAGCATTAAAAAAGGGGAATATAATGATTAATAGTAAAGCTTAGAACTTCGATGAGAAGGGGGAAATGGGACGAGCAATTGAGAAAGAAAAGAAAGGGAAAAAAAAAAAAAAGAAGAACAAAACAAAGCAACCCATATGCCATTTGAAAGCTAGATAGATATTGAGCAGGGTGGCTAATCACACCGGAGAAAAAACCATGATGGCTAGCGAAACACCCCCAAACTAGCAAGTAAACATCTTGAAAAATATATGATTGATGCATTGAATATGATGTGAGGCATATCGAAAGAAGAAAATTTCTTCCATCGCAGGGGAAAGCAGGAGAGATTCCAGTAGTAATATAAAAATTTTGCTCTGTCCGAGGAGGGCATCTTTGTGTATAGGTAGATTGGTAGGTGGATAGGTGGATAGGTTGATACTTGATAGTTAAGTTATATGTAAATAAGTAAGACAGTTCGAGGGAAAGGAAGAACAGAGAAGAGCCCCCAACCCAATTTTATGAATTTTTTTTTAACGCCCCGGAACCGCTCTCGCCAACACCCGTATATTATCTACAAACCCTTTGATAAGTTCCTCGTACTGGTTTTTCGGATCCCCTGCAAGTGCTAGATCACCCTGGCGGCGAACTTCGGCGGAGGAGATCTCGATTTCGAGCTCATGCTCGAAGTCTGGCTGGGGATTATTGGAGCCGTCCTGAATTGGTGTTGGGAGTTAGTTACTGGCGGGAAAATGAATTCAAAAATAATGATATGGATAGCTAGAAAGGATTCTGGGAAAAGGGGAGTGCAAATATAGTGGAGTTAGTTGGAAGATGGGTGGTGAATTCTGAGTGCAAATGCAAATACGAATTGAGACAGAACGGTGTTGTGGTCTGATCTGAGGAATTGTACAGAGGAAAATGAAGGGTAGTTTTCTAATATGCAAGCGGAAACAAAACAAGAATAAAATACAAATTGGCATACCTCTGAAGTAGCAACCTGAGTCAAGTCAATTTGATAAGCCAAATGTCTATAACTCATGCGATCTTTGCTTCTTGCACCACCTCGTGGAGCCCCAGCCCCAGGCCCATTCAATGAGCTCGGTTCATCCGGCAAATTGAGCTCGCCAACATCGCCTTCGTAGTTCATTTCAAGGTTGACGCTTATTCGCCAATCAAGACAAGTTCTCGGGCTATACACATCTAGATCCGCGATGCGACATTTGATGATGCGAGCTAGTACGGCACCTGTTCGCTGGTCCGTTGTTACTCGGACTTTGGGCTTATGGCGGGGATTGAGATGATGTTGGATTATGGGCGGGAGGGCGGATGATGAGATTTCGTAGAACGTATCTCGTTCCTTTTTGTGAGCGTAGGTTAATGGGATGCGGGCGCCCGGTTGAGATATTGAGGATTTCACAGTGTCGTTGAGGAAATCGTTTAGGGCTCGGTGTTGGGCCTGATTGGATATGATTGTTTGGTTAGTGTTTTTCTTTTCTAAATAAACAATGAATGTTGTATGTGAGCGAGAGGGAGAAGGGGCCTTACCAAAGACATTGAGCTTTCAAAACCAACTCGTATACTTGGATCATCTTTGGCAAGAATACACTCTGTAAGAGCCGGTACCCGAACACGTTCCCCACGATTTCTGTCAACAAGCATGCCCAGCTTAGCTTCAACTTCGAGAACAGCGCCTTGTCCTACAGCTGATCCTCCAGCGGGCCCCGCTCCAATGTCTCTTCTCATAACAACCTGTTGGAACAAGAAGTCGCAGATCAATTTTGTGACTTCTTCGTGGGGTATTAGCCCAGTAATGGACGGCTCCCAGGGACCTAGTGAGGTAGCAGTTTGGTCTACGGGCGGAGGTCGGGCAGGAAGATTCCCATTTGTTGTGGTTTCGCCGTTTGGGACCTCGGGAATTGGGTGCGGCGGAGGCGGTGGAAGGGAACGATTTCTCGATACAATTTTGTCGGCCTGAGGTTCCTGCTTCGCAACAGCGCCTTTAGAGGGAGGAGGGATATGATGACCGGTGGGTATCGGTGGAGGATTGCCGCTGGTTCGGGGAGCTTTGCGTGCGTAGATCGGAGGTTCATCATATCGCCTTCGTTTCTTCTTGGGTATGCCAGATGGCAGCGTAGACCTGTTAGTAGGCGTATCTTCTTTCACTAATTGGCTTTGACCGCTCATATTTGAGGCGGGAGGTTCACTTTGTCGTAGTCGTTTGGTAGGTGGGGATGTTGTTGGTGGTCGACTAGTGCTCGCTGGTTGTGGTGTTCTCGGCGTGGAAGGAGGGTATTGTGACGGTACTGTATCACCGGCGTCATGTGGATGCCCAGGGAAATGAGCGGCACTATTGCTGTTGTTTTTCCATGTAGCGTCATTGGCGTCCTTTCGGTACGGTTGAGGAGTCTGATCATGAAGTTCATTGTCACTCAATCTACTCATATTCGCCACTTTAGTTCGGGGGCTAACACTCACACTCCTCTCCTCGGTTCCCACAGAATAACGCCTCTGATTCTCGCCACAAAGCCCTGAGTCGTGCCGCGAAACTGCCGTCTGCGCAATCGGGGATCCTGCATCTCTCCTATCCCGCAACTGAACGTCTTGGCTACCCCAGGAACCGGAGAGAGAGCGCTGCTGTTGAGAATCAAAACCAGCGGAAGGTGGTCGTGGTTGATGCGGCGAAGGGCGAGAAAAGGACGTTGAGGGGGGGCCAAGGGGGGTTCCTGGGTGGGAGCGTTGTTGATTAGGGGAGAATGACTGTGGGTGTTGCTGAATGGGCTGCTGTTGCGGAGCTCCAATACTCTCCCGGTGTGGATATGAGTAGCTATGAGCGGACGTGGGAGTTTGAATAGAATGAACAGATTGTGAGCGTTGTTGTGAGAAATACGATTGCGGGGTGCCCGCGCTCATAGCTTGAGGGGTATACGGAGAAGACAGTGGTCCTGTAGATTGATTGTAGGCGGAACCGGCGGAATTGGGAGGGAAGTTATCGCGCGGAATGGGGTGGTAAGTCTGGAGAGCATGGGGCACGGTGTGCGCGTTCTGAGACGGTGGGCCGCCGCCGCTCAACGTAGACGCCGACGGATGTTGATAAGGTGAGTGAGCAGATCCATACGATGAAGATCCACCCGGAGAGCGTAGAGGGGGTTGGAGGGGGGGAGGTTGTGGCGGTTTCGTGCGGAACTCGGGGGTTTGCTGAGGCTGCTGGGTTGTTCGGTAGGATGCTGGCGAAACATCATCGCGCTTCTTTGCAAGGTGAAGCGAATCCAGATCGTGGCCCTGGGGCTGTTGAGGAGAAGGCGGCGGGGGTTGCGCAGCGGAAGATCTCTGGACACCACCAGCAGCGGCGTCGTTGTTGATGATGGTGCGCAAGTCCATGATCGCGGCAGCGGACGGCTGGCTGAACAGAGCCACACATTTAAAGGCCACAACAGGTCCAGCTGTGGCCGTCCTAAGGCATACAGTCCATCGATATGATGGCAGTTAGTCGTAGTTGGTGAAAAGGAAAGAGAAAAAAAGGCGCGAGAAGGTGAGCGGGAGTTCAGTGGGCGTCGGATGTAGCGCGTTGGGAGGCGAGGTTGGTTGGCGAGCAAGAGCCAAAGTTGAGGTTCAAGACGCTTGGAGAATTTCCCCTTTGGGAAGTCTGCGATGGAGAGAAATTCCAACAGGTGCGAAATAACGTGATCGGGAGGCTCAAGAGGCAACGCGCAAAAACTATGGATATAAATAGATATGAGCAGCTGCAATGTACTCCGTACCTTTGAGATAGATATTATTCAGTGCCTTATCATAGTCCACCCTGGTTTTTCTTGAGTTATTTAACTAATTATGAGCAGCCATCACTTGATCTGGGAGAGACCTAAGTTATGGCTGCGGCTCCCAGCAAAGTAAGTTTACTGTATGTACAAATTCAACATCACGAAATAAATGCTGAACAACCATTCCTGAATTTTCATTTTTTTTACAAGTTTGTATTCCACTTTTCCTTGTGTTGAAATATTTATATTTCTCCTGGCTGCTAGAATTAAAAAATACCGTGATAGAAAGCAATATACGCAGCGTAAAGCACCGATATACCTAGGTATGTTGTTCTTGTGACAGTGAGACGAAATGGTTTCGTACTAGGCAGTTTCAAGGGCCTGTCTAATCTGTAGGTGTATAGGTATTGAGTGTGATCGATGAAATAGAAATGCTCCCTGGCGTACCGTATATAGAAAACTAGTATCTCGGGAAATACGGCCATGTCAGAGATTTAAAAGTTAGCCGGCAATTTCTCGATAGATTATATGAAAGGGTCGATCGACCCTGTCAGACATCAACTTTGTGTGAAACAAATGTACAGTAGTTTCTTCTTCATTACTATGTAGCGATGTCCTGTAACTTACCTAACACAATAACAGCCAATCAAAATAATCTATTCGGCTGAAAGTGCGGTTTCTTATGATCATGGATAATGCATCCATTATGATTACGGTTGTAGATGTATGCGCGGAATAACTAAATAACTAGTCATTTTTTGAGTGGTTATTACGAAGCAGCATAAAGAACTGAAGAGCTGAAGAGCTGAAGAGCAAAGGAGAACGCGAGCTAGCTCAATACTATGTATGCACGGTTTTAATTCGGATTATGAATCTTGAAAGTACTGCCATGTTTCACTGACTGTTATATCCATGGATGTTTCTTTTCTCATTTCTTTTGTCCAATAATCATAATTTCCTCTCACAACGCCTTTCCGAAGCATCAATAAGGCCTATTTTAGCGGGGGCCCTTAACTGGGAATAGTTAAGCCCAGTTAATTCTAGTTAAGCCGAGTTAAGCCTAGTTAAGCCTAGTTAAGCCTAGTTAGTAAACCACGTAAGCCGCCGCCATCTGTTGTGATCCAAACCACCAACTTTTTTTTAAGAATACATACATCCCTTCAACTTGCCCGCACAACCAGCACTTGTATAGTTCATTGCATTAATGTGCATCGTTCTTTCAAAGAGAGACTGAGATTGATACGCCGCCGTTCTCTGCGTCTACATCACCTCCCCCTTCACGTCTTTGCTCTGTAGCTTTTCCGATGTCGATTTTGATTGTCTCCGCCCTGGTGTGCCACGCTCGTTTCGCCCTGCTTTTCTCCCCGAAGTACTTCTCGGCCTCGTCAGCCTGGTTGATATCTCTCCGCTCCGTCGAGTATGGTTGACCAATATTCCCGCCCTGTAACATGCTGTGAAAAATCTACTGCTGCCTTTAAATGCCAGTCCTTTTCCATCCCCGAGCGGGCTTCACCGTTGAACTTGTCATCAACACCCTCCGCTGCCCAAAACCAAGAGAGCCGCCGCGCTGACGACTGGGAAGCTTCCGATTCCAATTTCGATCTCAAGTCTGATTCCCACTCGGACTCCGACTCGCTCTCCCCTAGAGAGATCTCGATGTACTATCTCGATCGCTTCTATCTTGCCATTGTCCCTAGTTTCCTGCGCCATTTGGTCGAGCCGCCCTCAAACAAACATCATGCGCCGCCACAGCAGTTACATACAATTGCTGCCCTCGACGGCTTACGAGGATGGGCCTGTTTGCTGGTCTTCAACTTTCATTTCCTCTTCACATACACGAACAAAACTGCGGTGGGTTGGGGGTTTGGCGAGGATAACTGGGGAATCCATCAGTTGCCTATTATCCACATGCTGATATCGGGCCATGTCATGGTGACGATATTCTTCGTCATTTCCGGCTATGTGCTCTCCTATAAGACGCTTAAGTTGCTCCGGAATCGTTCCTGGGAGCAGGCCTTTCACACACTCGCTTCTTCGACGTTCAGGCGTGGATTACGCCTTTACATCCCTCCCATTGTGGGAATCATTTGCGTGTTTATCGCTGTACGTCTAGGATGCTATCATTATTCGACCTGGGTCCGTGATGAAGGCCACACTATCCTTGGTATCAACGAACCCCATCCTCCTTATTTCGCCTCCGTTATCGACCAGGTTGCGGACTGTTACCTCACCGTAGTCCGTCTGATAGATCCCTGGAAGTGGAATATTTATTATAATTCCTACAATCCCCATCTGTGGACCATCCCAGTTGAATTCCGATGCTCAATGGTCCTCTTCCTGACCATTATTTGCGTTTCCCGATTCAGAACTTGGATTCGGTTAACTCTTGTGTCTGGCCTGCTCCATTACTGTATTCGATGGGGACGATGGGACCTTGTGCTCTTCCTGTCTGGCATGATTATGGCCGAGGTGGACATCATCCAGGGCGTATGGGAAAACCATCTTCCAACTCCGCTTACTTCTTCCCCTCCCCTCCCCCTCGTAAACGTGCATGAACGTGAACCGTTGCACGATGCTACCACCATTGACCCCGGCCCCCTCGACGACGCCAACGCCGACGACATCGAAAGGGCCCAATATACCACTCCCACACCAGATAGCTGCAGCGCCCGCCAGCGATCCCCCCGCCGCCTCCTCTGGGTCACCATCTTCATCATAGGCCTCTTCATCGGCTCATCCCCCAACAGCTCCCCGCAGCGTACCCCTTTCTACCGCACCCTCGCCTCAACACTAACTCCGAGCACATACCCGGAACCACACCGCTTCCTCCAATCCCTCGGCTCCATAATAATCGTCTGTAGCATAAACCACTCCGCAGACTTGCAAAAGCTCTTCACGAACGCGCTGGCACAGTACCTAGGCCGCATCTCTTACGCCTTCTATATCGTGCATGGACCCATCTTGCACTCGCTGGGCTACGCGCTTATGCCGAATATATGGGCGCTCACGGGCAAGGAGACGGATGCGCAGTATTGTTTTGGATTTGCGATTGGGTGGTTGATTTGTTTGCCTGTGTCCATTTGGGTGGCGGATATATTCTGGCGGGGCGTGGATGTGCCTACTGTCCGATTTGCAAGGTGGGTGGAGAGGCGGCTCCTGGTAGCTGGTTTATAGCTTTTGTGTGTGTGTGTGTGTGTGTGTGTGTGTGGGTTTGTGTTTTAGTTAATTTTCCTTTTTGCTATTTTAGATTATTAGACATATAGATAACTTTGCGGAATATGTACATATATGATCCTTGTCTTGAATTTTTAATTTCATGGTGTTCCTAGTGTGTCTTTTCTATTTCAACCTTTATATGATGACCTGGAATTCTATCTATCCCTGTCCATCTCCATCTGTTGCCGCAAACCTCTTCTTATTTGCCGGCGCTCTTCGTTTAATCGTCATTTCTGTTCAACATCATTCAAGGCGCTTTTCCTCTTCGACTTACGATCTGTTATTCCCAATTCCTACAGAATTGAAATAGAAAAGCCACTTCCAAACCGGAAAACTTGGGGGCCGAAAGGCGAGAAAGAAAAAGCCGCAAAACGCTTGTATCTATTTATTAGACGGCGGAAATCTAAAGCTCGGTAATACAAAAATGAGTAGCAACTAGAAAAAAAAGAGAAAAAGAAGGAAGGGAATGGGAATGGGAATGAGAAACCGGAAATCTTGTATTGTGAAACCCAAGAATGAAAAGCTATATATGGGAGCCAAACAAACACAAGAGAAGAAAGAAATCTGAGAAAGGGAAACAAAAATAAAGGCTTTCGTAATTCATTAGTTTTCCATCTTGGACGTCCGTTCTCCAAACCCAATCTGAACCTAAAAACGTATACGGCAGATAATGTATGTTAAAGAGGCAAAGGCGGGGAGAAGGGGAAAATGCGGGAGGGTCCGGAGTGATCCCATATATATAAAGGTTGACCAAGAAGGAAGCAAAACACAAGACAGTTCAAACCGGACCAGTACGTATGTTTCTTCATCTTCTTCCGCCCGCAGCAGCCGCATTCTTCACTCTGCGGAAAATCTAAATATGTCTGTTCTCCATCTTCTAACTTTTCGAGAGAAAAAAGGAAACAAAAAAATGATGGAGCCGAGGTTTCATATCGACACTCCCCACAACCCACGACCACCACACACCCCCACCCAATCCCTGCCAACCCCAGGAGCCCCAGGCATGCCGCCACTCGCATGCGGCGCCCAGCTAATATTTGAAACCTCATACTCGCATTGCCACGCGGCGGCGGGGCCACGTTCAACGGTTGCGGGCCCATTGGAGGTGCCACTATGATTTGGCGGGGGCGGAGCCGGGGGGAAAGCTGCAGCATTGCTTTGATTGATAAGATCCCAGACCAGAACGAGACAGTCGTCTGCGCCGGAGGCGATGGTGCCGCGGCGGGTGGGAGACCATTCGATGCAGTTGATGGGACCTCCGTGGCCTTTTAATTCGAGGAGGGCTTGGCCTGGTTGTCGGACATCAAGTATGCGGATTATATTGGAGTCTTGGGAGAAGGTGCCAAGTAGATGGGCATCGTGGGGTGACGCTTTCGCGTGGGTTAGTAACTTCTATAAGCTTCTTTCTGACACTAGGGCACGCAGACCTATTCAGGGTCAAGGCACTTACCGGCAATTCTTAGTAGGGGCGGAGGCCAGGGGGCGTTGTGAGAGGGTGGCGTAAGGTTCCCTGGGTTCGCTACTGGGAATAAGTTAATATAGAACGCTTTTAACATTGAAGGCGAGGGCGGCTTACACTTCTCATTTTTTTCAGACGGCTCATAGATAATCGTGCTATGCTCCAGGCTTCTTAGGTCAAACATCCGAACGCTACCATCTGCGCCACAACTAACAAACACATCAACACTGTTGGCACAGAATCGGACATCATAGACTTCTTTATCATGCGCAATTAGCTGGGTTTTAGCCGTTAGCGTGGGAATATCCCATATAGTACATGTAGTGTCGATACTAGAAGTGATGATTAGGCTTGGAGACACAACATTCCAATCCAATGACGTGATTGGAGCAGTATGTTCCGGCGATTTTGAGTTGGAAAGAAGAGCGAGCGGTGAAAGCTTCTGTATGGGTTGATTTCTCGACTTGCTTGATCGGTTGATGGAGTTACTCATGTAGGACTGTGAGTGGGAGTCTGTCGGTAATGACCAAAGGCGCAGATGATCGCCAGAGGTAGCCAATAGATCGGTTGATTGCTTCTGGGACGAGGGAGGTTCCCATAATATTCTGGTCACCGGGTACGAATGTGTAGCCTCCGCGGTCTTTATAAATTCCAAACCCGGGTTTCCATCGGGAGATTCCGGCACATCTGAGGAAGCGCGCTGTGCGCTTAGAATTTGAATCTGTATCGATAATTAGTTGAATCCAGCCAAGTCGTAAAATAATGGACACTGTCTAGGATAAGCTTTGTGCTTAGCAGGTGCAGAACATACATAATTGTGACTATCTTCAAGATAGCTTCCTAGAGCGATTTTCCCGAATGATGACCCTCCTGGCGGAGCAGGCCATTTACACCAATCAAAAGCGTATACCGCCCATGGAGCGAGGTAATTACTGTTTGTAGGGTATAGGATATCGGCACTATTGCCTCCTGCCACAGTACTGCCCGTGGCTTCCGACATTGCAGAATCAATGTGGGGTCTGATATCGGCTAGTCCTAAAGGCGAGTACGGAGACGACGCCTGTGGAGTCTGTGCCGCATAAGTGCCTGAAGTTGGCGATATGTACTTCCCACTATCGGGTGTGCTCCCTACTTGTTTGTATTTCTGTTGATCAAACGCGGACGACGGACTGGACCTAGAGAATGCCTGTTGTTGGCTGGATTGGCCGGATTTTGTAGGCGTGTTTGGAGAGAGCGGTTGGGTGGCCAAGTGTGGTAGCATTTGTATGGACGGCGGAGCAGTGGTATTTGAAGGACCTGGTCGATTTCCAGGTCCCGGCTGCAATGCTCCCGGAAGTGAGGTGGTGTTATTGCTGGCACCACTGGAGAATTGGGACGGTTGGATATTTATTGACGGCGCGCCATAGTCAGGCGCAGAGGGAAACTGATGTTGGCCTGGTCGAGGGCCATTTGAGGCTAATGAGTTGCTCGCTGCAGGGATGTGTAGTTCCTCTGGCTGTCGCGGGAAAGTTTGTTGCCGCCGGGGGCCATTGAAGGCTTGCGAGGACTCCGCCATAGCGGAAGCTGACGTTGTTGAGCGTAGGGAGGTATCTCCAGCCTCTATGGCTGGGAGGCAGGCGAATCTTGTATCAGCCTGGTCGCCGCCGCTATTAGGGCCCCTCGAGTGATCGTTGGAGAAGTAAAGGAGGTCCGAACCTGAGGATGTGGTTGTGGAGGGGGCGGCGCGCACGTTTGCAATGGGAGCACCAACAGAGCCTAGAACTTGTGTAGCCTGAAACACTCCACCAGCGGCACTCGGGGTAGTTGGGGATGCATCCTGTGCACTACCTATAGGAAAATGGAGGTGATGATGCCCATTCAGAGGCATATTCACCGACTGAAGAGAGTCTCGGCGGCGATTTGATATCGCGAGCTCGAAGTCAACAACGAGCCGCATTGGCTTGGCGAGCATGACTCAGCAGGGGTACCCACGTGACTTGGTCTATCTTTCCCTCGGCTCATATTATGTGGAAGAGGCACACCCCGCCGACGGAATATAAATAACTATAGAAATTAAAACAATATAAAAAGGGAAAAAAAATAAAAAGGCCTATTCGAAGGATACTCCAGTGAATCTGCCAGTCCGCGATGATTATACAATATATTTGAATGTTTCTCGTCCTTCATTAACACAATATCTGGCGCTCGCCCCTCCCAAGGCACTTGCTATTCTACTTGGTTCAAGTCTAATATTTCTAGATCTTATTGAGCCGACTTTATATCAACTTGTGATATATCGTAGGGGTCTGAATTCTGGACGATATGGCGTCTGGCATGGATATTCGCCATGAAGCATTGCTTTTACTCCCTAGCACCTCCTCAACCTCATTTTCATCCTTGAAAGCTGCATACAGCCCCGCGTTGTCAACAATCCTTGCCGAACTTTACAGTCCTATCAAAGGAACTAGTAATAAAGCGGTGTTGGACATCGCAATTACCGCACGTGGCCTAGCTGCACCGGATTCTGCGCCGCGAGGCAGGTCGTTCGTGCATTTGCAACAACTGTTGGCTTCTTTCTACAGGCTCCTTGGCGTGACGAGTGTTGCGCAGGCGGTTGAATTGGACGGGCCGGGCGGGGTGGATGCAAGAGTGTTTTTCCTTGACGATAGCGAGAATGGCAACGACAATAATGATGGTGGTTATGCAAATCGCTCACAGATCTCACGAGCTAACCTGGGCCCAATTATCCGTCTGACCGATTTCGCAGCCTCTGGTCGTTCCTGGGGAACCATTTTCTCTCTTGGGACAAGAGAAGGGGATATGCTCCTGAATGCGCTTACAACGACAGTAAAGAAACGAGCGCTATCAAATCTGGCCCCCACCATTCGAAGGCTTCCCGGCGTGTCAGTGTTACAGCCGCAGCCAGTGGTTCTTGAGCAACTTGAACTGCATCCACGACGCCATTATTCCGTTGCAGTTGGCGGAACTTTTGACCATCTGCATGCAGGGCACAAACTCCTTCTCACAGCGACAGCCCTTGCCATTGATGCAGTGCCGCCAGGATCTGAGCCGGTTCAAAGGACCATCACCATCGGTATCACTGGGGATGAGCTGCTGGTGAATAAAAAATATGCAGAGTACCTAGAAAGTTGGGATGGGCGATGGCAAGGTGTTTGGGCATTTATGGAATCAGTAATAGATTTCTCCTCACCGCTCGCGAAGCAAGATGCCACCCCGGCCACGACCACCAAAATTGAACATGTTCACCACCCCGGTCCAAATGGCAAGTATGTTCGCGTGCGAGTGTCATCGGACCTGGATATCAAATTCGTTCAGATTTCTGATCCATTCGGTCCCACTATCACGGACGAAGCTATAAGCGCTTTGGTCGTATCCAAGGAGACTCGATCAGGCGGGAAAGCTGTGAATGACGAGCGCGAGAAGAAAGGGTGGTCAAAGCTCGAAGTTTTTGAAGTTGATGTTTTGGATGCTAGTGAAGGTGAAAGCCAAGGACGGGCTGCGGAGAATTTTGATACCAAGATAAGCAGTACAGAAATTCGCCGACGCCAGATGAATCTGGCTAAGGGGAATCTATGAGGATAGAGATTCTGCCATCTCCACTTGTCTTTTCACAGCGACTGATTGTTGATTCTCCTCGTGTTTCATTCCTTTGAAGGATGTGTATGGGGGAGTAGATAACCAGCCAATAAACCGAATGTTTCCCTTATCTTTGCCATTCACCATGAGCCGACGCGCCTTTTTCAGCTAAACGGCCATCTTTTGTCCCCTTTAAATAATGCTCTAGCTCTATTTTAACGATAGTTACAGAATCGGAAGACTCGGAAACCCGGTTTTTTATTCTTGTGAAATGGGGGCTCACTGTTTGACCGGGATTTGGGCCTGACCCAAACAAAACAAGCAAGGGTCGGCGTTGGTGCTTCACAACCTTCAATGGTCTTCCCATCCGCATGGAAACTCACAATTTTTCTTTAGTGTATACAGTTTCCATGTACTGCGTAGATACCCGGCTAGGGCTTGCGAAGTTTTTTGTTAACATTGCTCTCCCGTATTTGTTTAAAGTATGCCCTGAACAACTGCCAGCAACTACCGCCGTTCATCAAAGTGGAAAGAGGGAATGTGTGGTAAAAATAAACTCCCGATACCTACCCACGACGTTTTTTGGTGTCGTAACGAGGGGCTGAAAAAAAAAAAAAAAAAGCAAAGAAAAGAACAGCATGCTACTGGGGGCATCGTGGCGACATCTTTCATTGAGGGCTGAGCACAGCAGGGAGAGGGAGGGTGCAGGAAGAATTAGAAAGCAGAGGAGTAAAACAACGAAATGGAAAAAGAAAGCAAAAAGGGTCGAATGTTTCCATTTGAAGAATGTCGTAATTCGCAAGAGGAAATAGGTGAGTAGATGGAGTTGTATGCAGCATTCCAGCAAGGATGCAGCATCCGGGCGCTAAAAGAATGGCACGACTGGACTATCGGGTGGCCAGCTCCACTAAAAAGAGAGAGCGGGACGTTCATGAAATTGTCTCCTGCTTCCATTCTTTCCCCTCCGTTGATTATGCCCATACTTAGGGCATAGGGGGACGGTTAATATGTGAGATTCATAGAATGAAAATAGGGCGAGTTGGTCTGATTTGCAATCTGCTACGGGAGCGGATGATACAGGCTAACTCCTGATTGCACACGTATATAGAGTACATGCCCTGTCCATAGACAGCCCGTAGACAGCCCATAGACAGTCCATGAAGTGACGGAGTCTAAGGGGGTGAAGTTAGACACATCCAGGGCATGGGGAAAATTAAGAATTCTTCGGGTTCCTCATTTGTTGCCCCCCAAGCACCTAGTCTGTCCGTTTGCATCACTGATGATAATTCAGGAAACAAAATCCTGGGCGCTGATGCATGTCCTGTACCTACATATGAATGCCGGTCTGTAGGGGCGCATGTGGACAGTCTTGAGATATTTGCTAAAACGGTGTAGTCCGTACCTTGCAAAACATATGCATTATTCCGGTCCTACCAGTGATGGAAATATGACCAGTCCATACGTCCATACCACCCTGTGCCTGATTGAATCGTGAATCGTGAGTCGTGAATCGTGGCAGAGTGGTAGGAAGAGCAAATGAAATATTTAGAAGCACTAAAATAGAAGAGCAGAGTATCGATCAATTGGGGCCTGGCGTAGAGGTAGGTGGACAGCACAATATGCACTTACCCACTCCTCCACAAGTTGCTCATGCTAGTTCAATAGAGAGATGGTACATGTATGTACATGTAGCATGTATGTAAACCAGGCGATATAAAATGAAAGCCTGGAGCTGACGATAGACGATACGAGCAGGCGGTGGTCTATGATTATGACCATGAAAACTCGCGGCCTGTGATCGTTGCC
Organism: Blastomyces emzantsi; assembly: GCA_003206725.1. Taxonomy (NCBI): domain Eukaryota; kingdom Fungi; phylum Ascomycota; class Eurotiomycetes; order Onygenales; family Ajellomycetaceae; genus Blastomyces; species Blastomyces emzantsi. The sequence continues at coordinate 14,382 of QGQJ01001335.1, forward strand.
CAATCCTACCTTCAATCTTCAGGCGAGAGGAAGGCTGCTAGGGCGGAATTGGGTATATATCTCAGATCCCGCAGCCAAAAAGCCCGGCATCCCACTTCCCTAACCCAACACTGCTTGATGTCACAACCGAGAACACGTCGGTGGTTCTCGACCCCCTTCCATCATCATGCCACCCCATGTCGTCGGCTGATATGCCATGGTGATTCGCCGCCTGCGCCAGCGGCCAATGTACCAGCGGGGTTGCTCGGTGAGTTGCAGGGACTCTGCAGCATTGGGGTCGTGCATCCGCCTCTGGGCAGAGGGAGGGCAGTTAGGGGGGTTTTTACTGGGTCAACTAGGATAACCAAGCTCTGCAGAGTGCAGCATGTCAAGGCCAACACGACGACGTTCTGCCCAACGATTCGCCTGCCACACCCGCGCCACAGACTCTGGTGTCCTCCCATATCCAGGGCCCCCAGGTTCGTCTCTCTAGATTCACCGCGGCCCGCACGCTGCCGCTGCTGGCGGAGGATCTGCTGGTGTATTTTCGATCATGTGACCGGATGGTGTGGTGGCCGCGCTGCTCATTGGCGTGGGCAAAGCAGGAAGCCCTGCTAACAGCACACACGTTTTTGCCTGCTACTCGACGATGACGACGGGGATGGAAGCGCCCGCGCATTATATTGGTGTATATCGAGTCGCCTGTGGGCAAGTGAAGGACTTGCTCTAATCAGCTGCGGCATGCTTATTTGTCACTGCTATCGTCTGAAGTCCCCAGTTGCTGGCCATCTGCTGCCTCATTCAGGGCCCGCCATTTGGCCCCTTCTCTCCCCCCATTCAGAGCAGCGGCGTTGTCCCGAAACGGTTCTGTTTTTCGCTTTGACGGCTGCTTGAGCTTAAACCCCCTTTTTATATGCCTATGCTAAGCCCGCCATGTTTTTTTGACTTTCGCTTTTGTGCTGGACGACGATCTTATTGCCGTATTATCCCCACACTGAACCGATCCACTCGGACTCTAATTGAGTCAACAAGTTATTATTATTAGATCCCAGAAAGTGTCCCAAATATATATATATAAATATAT
>QGQJ01001336.1:0-33667 GCA_003206725.1 Blastomyces emzantsi
CCGGCGGCGGGGGCGATGCCGCCGCCAGCGGCCCCGCCCCCGCCGCCGGTGGCCGTCGCGGAAGCAGCCGGATCGACGTTGAGGCCCGTCACGCTGGCGCCGATCCCGGCGCCGCTGCCGAAGCCGCCCGTCCCGGACGACGCCACCAACGCGGCCGCATTGGCGTTGGTGTTCAGACCGCTGGCGATGGCCGAACCGCCGCCGATCCCGCCCAGACCGAAAGACGAGACGGCATTGCCCGAGATCGACCCGATGGCCGAACGCGAGGCGGTGTTGAAGCCGCTGCGCGCCCCGGTCGCCCCGATCGTGCTCGCGGTCCCGCCCGACCGGGACGTCGTACCGGTAATGCCGGCGCCACCGGTCGTCCCGGATCCCGTGAGGCCGAGCTGACGCGTGCTGGTGCTCGCGCTGGTCGGCGGCGCGATGCTGCCGCCCCCGGAGCCGCCACCGCCGAAGCTGAGCTGTCCGGCATTCGCCAGGCCGCCGCCCTGCGCTGAGAGCCTCGGGAACGGGCCTGTGGTCGATCCGCCGCCGAGGCTGAGCTGCCCCGGATTGGCGATCGCGGTGACCGGCTCCAGCGAGGCCGCCGAGGGTGCGGTCGCGGTGGCGGACAGGTTCTGCGCCCAGGCCGACGTGGCGAACGGGAGCAGCATGGCGGCGGCGAAGAGGACGCGCATGTCTGATGGCTACCACGAGACGGTGTGTCCGTGGCCAACCCTGGCGCCTCCGGCGGGTTCCGACCGGTTCAGGCCGCCCTCACCCACACCGCGGTGTCGTGGAAGGTGGCGCCGTCGTTGGGGGCGGCCGGGGTATCGCCGATCAGCGCGTTGATGCCGCGCCCGCCCGAGAAGGCGGCGGCCGGCCATAGGCTCTCGACCACCACGATGCCGGGCGGCTGCCCCTCGGCGAGGCGGGCATGCAGCCGGACCCGGCCGCGGGTGTTGCCGATCTCCACCGCGTCGCCGGTGGCGATCCCGAGGCGGGCGCCGTCCGCCGGATGGAGCAGGCAGGTCGGGCGGCCCTCGCGCCGGATCGATTCCGGGCTGTTGGTGAAGGTGGTGTTGAGGAACTGGCGAGCCGGCGGCGCCACCATCCGGAACGGCCGCTCGGCATCGGCCGGCTCCGACACCGCCCAATGGTCGGGCAGGGTCGGCATGCCGGCGGCGCGCGGCCCGAGCGACGACCAGTCCGGGCTGAAGCGGAAGCGCCCGTCCGGATGGCCGAACCCGGTGAGGAAGTGGCTCTCGGCGAAGCTCGGCTGCGCGTCGATCCAGCGCTCCTGCGCGAGCCTGTCGAGGCCGCCCCAGCCGGAGCGTGCCAGGGTCGCGTCGGCGAGGCCCCGGGCGCTCAAGGCGAAGCCCGCATGCGCGGCCCCGAGCCGGCCGGCCAGGGCGGCGATCAGGTCGTGGTTGGAGCGGCATTCCCCCGGCGGCTCCAGCAGCGCCGGCCCGGACTGGATATGGCTGTGGCCCCCGGCCCCGTAGATGTCGTCGTGCTCCAGGAAGGTCGTGGCCGGCAGCACCAAATCGGCGAGCGCCGCCGTCTCGGTCATGAACTGCTCGTGCACGGCGACGAACACGTCGGGCCGCATCAGGCCGGCGCGCACACGGTTGCTGTCCGGGGCGGAGGCTGCTGGATTGGCCGACTGGATCAGCATGGCCCGCACCGGCGGCCCGCCCTGCAAGGCGTCCGGATCGTCGGCCAGGATCGCGCCGATCCGGCTCATGTCGAGCTCGCGCACCCCCGGGGCCTTGGCGTCGAGACCCTCGGTGAGGGTCTTGTCCCAGTTGAAGATCGCGGCGTTCTGCCAGAGGGCGCCGCCGCCCTCGTGCTGCCAGGCGCCGGTCACCGTCGGCAGGCAGGTCACCGCGTGGAGGTTGACCGCGCCGTTGCGCGTCCGGGTGAAGCCGAAGCCGCAGCGGATGTAACTGCGCGGCGTCGAGCCGTAGAGCGCCGCGAAGGCCTCGATCTCGGCGGCCGTGAGGCCGGTGATCGCCGCCGCCCAGTCCGGGGTTCGGGTCGCGACATGGGCCTCCAGCGCCGCCGTATCCTCGGCATGGGCTGCGAGGTAGGCCCGGTCGGCGTAACGATCGCGGAACAGCACGTGGAGCACCGCGCAGGCCAGCGCGCCGTCGGTGCCGGGGCGCGGCGCAAGGTGGAGGTCGGCCGCCGCCGCGGTGCCGGTGCGGTAGGGATCGATCACCACCAGCTTGGCGCCGCGCGTCTTGCGGGCCCGGCTGATGTGGCTCATCGCGTTGACCTGGGTGCTTACCGGGTTGCCGCCCCAGACCACGATCAGATCGGAGAGCGCCATCTCCCGCGGGTCCGGGCCGGCGACACGACCCACCCCGGCGCTCCAGCCGGCGATGGCGATCGACGTGCAGATGGTGCGCTTGCGGCGGGAATAGCCCATCACGTGGGTCAACCGGTGGATGCTGTCGCGCTGGACCAGCCCCATCGTGCCGCCGGAATTGTACGGCCAGACCGCCTCCGGACCGTGGCGTTCGGCGGCCTCCGTGAAGGCGCCGGCCAGGCGGTCGAGGGCGGCGTCCCACGCGATCGGCCGCCACTGGCCGCTGCCCTTGGGGCCAACCCGTTCCAGCGGCTGCAGAATCCGGTCGGGATGATGGACCCGATCGCCGTAGCGGCTGACCTTCGCGCAGATCACCCCGGCGGTGTAGGGGTTGTCGCCGCCCTTCACCGAGACGACGCGGCCGTCCGCCACCTGCACGTCGAGGCTGCAGGCGGAGGGGCAATCATGCGGGCAGACGGTCCGGGCCAAGCGACGAACTCCGTGGCGTAGTCTCGCGGTGGTTGCGAGGATGATGCAAGCGCCGTGCATTTTTGAGGCGGATCCCGCGCAGGCAGCGGCTTTTTCGGCGACCGGATCGGGGTTCACGCGCAGAATTCGGCCCCGTCCCGCCGAAGAAGTGGCCTTCATCCTGCCGGATTGGCGGTATGGTCTCCCGGTCCAGATCCGCTTTAACCAACGATTGTGCCCTTGCCAGATGTGTTCGCTCAGGGCTTGCGCAGCGCCGGCTGGCTTGCCGGGCTGCCGGCGCTCGCGCTGATCTGGGCGAGCGCGACCCTCTACGCCGCCCCGCAGATCGCCGAGACCCTCGAAGCCGCCGGCGCGCGCGTCGCCGCCGGCACCGCCACCGCCACCGGCGAGCCCTGGCTGCGGCTGGAGGCGCGGGGGCGCGACCTGGCGGCGGAGGGCGAGGCGCCGGATGTCGGCGAGCGCGAGACCGTGCTGGCGAAGCTCGCCGCCCTGGAGGGGCCCCGCCGGATCGTCTCGGAGGTCGGGCTGGTGGAGACGGCCACGCCGTTCCAGTGGGCGGCGATCCGCACCGGGACCGCCCGGGTGGCGCTGGAGGGCAGCCGCCCGGTGGAGATCGGACGGCGGGCCCTGGAGGCGCGGATCACCGGGGCGCTGGCGCCCGGGACCTATCTCGACGACACCGCCCGGGCGGCGCGGGGGGCGCCCCCGGACTTCGCCAGCGCGGCGGCGTTCCTGGCGGCCCGGCTGTCGGGGCTCGCCAAGGGCGGCCGGGCGGCGGTGAGCGACACCGTGCTCAACCTGTCGGGCGAGGCCCTGGACGTGCCGGCCTACGAGGCGTTGCGGGCCGCCCTGGCGAACCCGCCCGCGGGGTTCAGCATCGGGCGGATCGAGATCGTGCCGCCCGCGGTGGCGCAGTTCCGGTTCTCGGTGGAGAAATCGGCCCGGGGGATCGTGCTCGACGGCTTCGCGCCCTCCGCCGCCGACCGGGAGGCGGCCCTGCGCGCCGCCGCGGAGGCGGTGCCCGGCGGCACCGTGCAGGACCGGCTGCTCACCGCACGGGGGCTCGACCCGGCGATCGACCCGAAAGCCCTGATCGGCTTCGCGTTCAAGCTGGCCGAGCTGATCCAGACCGGCACCGTCACCTTCGCGGAGGACACCATCGCGGTCACCGGCGACGCCATCGACGCCCAGGCGATCCCCGACGCCGCCGCGCTGATGCGTGAGGCCCGGCCCGCCGGGGTGAAGCCCGGTTCGGTGACGCTGGCGGCCCGGCCGCTTTCGCCCTACCGGGTGGTGATCCGCCGGACCCCGGAGGCGGTGACGCTGACCGGCCACCTGCCCGACGACGCGACCCGGGAGCGGGTGCTCGCTGCCTTACGACCGCGCCTGTTCCGCGAGCCGGTGGTGGACCGCACCCGGCTGGCCGACGGCGCCCCGCCGGATCTCGGCACGGCGTTGGCGGCCGCCGCCCCCCTGGTGGTGAACCTCGCCATCGGGGAAGTCGCGGTGTCCGACCGGGCGCTGACGCTCACCGGCGAGAGCCTATACCGCGAGGCCGCCGCCCGGCTGCCGGACAGGCTGGCCGAGGCGCTGCCCGCCGGCTGGACCGGGCAGGCCGCAATTTCAGCGCGCCAGCCCGCCGAGACCCGCGACCCGGCCGCCTGCCGGGCCGAGGCCGCCGCGATGCTGGACCGGGCGTCTCTGCGCTTCCCGGCCGGCAGCGCGACGCTGGGGCCGGCCTTCTACCCGGTGCTCGATTCCCTGGCGGGCCTGGCCAAGGCCTGCCCGACCTTGCGCATCGCGGTCTCGGCCCCGGCCGACCCGGCCAAGCCGAAGCCGGCCCCCGGGGAGGGCGCCGCGCCCACGGAGACGCCACCGACCCCGATGGCCGCCCCCCCAGCGCCCGAGGCGCCGGCCGCCACCGGCTCGGCCCAGAAGTCCGACCCCAAGGAGTCGCCCGCAAAGCCCGCCGCGAAGCCGCATCCGGCGCCCGAGACACACGCGGCGGCGAAGAAGGCCGAGCCCGCCAAGCCCGCGGCCGCGAAACCCGCCGGCACCAAGACGAACCCCACCCAGAAAACCGAAAAAAAGCCCAAGGAGGCCGCCGACGATCCGCCCCTCGACCTGCCGCGGCTGCGCGCGCAGGCGGTGATCGAGTACTTGCTCCAGGCCGGGGTCCGGCCGGACCAGATCAGCGCCGGGCCGGACGCGCCGGCCGGCCCCGTCGCCTTCGCGCTGCTGCCGTGAGGCCCGAGCCGCGCGCCCGCGCCGTTTTGGGCCTATCGGGCCAAGCAAACGGAACCCGTATGAGACCGACACAGACCCCGATCCGCCCGGCGCATCTCAGGATGAGGGCGCGGGTGGGACAGCGCCGCCGAAGTGCCGCCGGGGAGGCGGAACGGTCGTGATCCTGCTGCTCACCGCATTCTGGCCCGGGCTCGCCGGGGCGGGGGCGCTCGGCCTGGTGGTCGGAGGGCTCGCCGGCTGGCCGGTCCGGCCGGCCGTGCCGCTGGCCCTGTGCGGGCTCGCGGCCCTGCTGGCGGCCCTCGCCTTCGCGGGGATCGTGCCGGGCCTGTTCGGCCTCTGGCTGGAGGGCGCCGGTCTGCTCCTGCCGGCCTATCTCCTGGCCTGCGCGCTCGGCGCCCTGGCGCGCCATCGGGTCGCCCGTCCCTAGGGCCGCGGCCCGCATCCGGACGGGAACCGATCCTCCCCCCGGCGACGTTGCTTCTGCGAGAATGGCCCTCGCGGCCTACAACCAGAAGAGGCGATCCGATGCCGAACCTGACGCGCTCCGCCCGCCGCTACGCCCTCCGCCTGCCGCGCCCCCGGGCCGGCGCCGCCGCCACCGGCCTGTTCCTGGCCGCCCTGGCGTTGTCGGCCGCGACGGTCCCGCTGGTCGAGCCGACCACCGCCAGCACCGCCCAGGCTTCGCTGGCGCACTGAGGCTCGGCGGGGGAGGGGCGGGCCGGACATTCGACCGCCCGTCATGCCGCCGCGACGTGCCCCTTCTCCCGTGCGGGAGAGGGTTGGAGTGAGGGATGCGCCTGCTCCGGAAGACCCTGGTCCCTCACCCTGTCCCTCTCCCGCACGGGAGCGGGGACCCACGCCGCGTCCGGCACTGAATGAAGTCGCGCGCCCCACACCGCCACATCACCCGCTGCAACCCCCATCCCCCACCCGCCGTTGTCAGGCCGGGCGGCGTCCGCCCCGGAGGGATGCGCATGGGTTTGCTCGAATCGGCGATCGGCGGCGTGCTCGGTCAGGTGTTCGGCGGCCAGAAGCAGGGATCCGGGGGGATGTCGCCCCTGGTGAAGGCCCTGCTGATGCTGCTGTTGGCCAAGGGCGCGAGCGGCGGCTTCGGCGACATCTTCGGGCAGGGACGCGGGCGTGAGCCCGGGCCCGAGGCCGACCGGTCCGGCGGCGCCGGACCCTATAGCCGCGATCCGGGGCACCATCCGGCCGATGCCGGCGGGCGCGGCGATCCGGGCGATATCGGCGGCTGGGACCAGTCCGGCCAGCGCCGCGAGGCCGGCCCGTCCGATCCGACCCTGCCGCCCGGCGACTTTTCGGACCTGTCCGGCATGCTCGACGGCCCAGGCGGGCCCGGCCCGGCCTGGAGTCGCGCCGCCCCCGAGCGCCAGAACGATCCGGGGCAGGGCGATCTTGGCGGCCTCGACGGCCTAGTCGACCGGTTCCGCCAGGGGGGCCTCGGCGACGTGATCGAATCCTGGATCGGCCACGGCAGCAACCGCCCGGTGGCCCCGGCCCAACTCGCGCAGGCGCTGGGCCCCGACACGCTCGACACCCTCCAAAGCCAGACTGGCATGGACCGCGAGACGCTGTTGTCGCAGCTCGCCCAGGCGCTGCCGGAGGTGGTGCACACGCTCACGCCGCAGGGGCGGTTGCCTGGGGCTGAGGAGCGGCGGGGGTGGTGAGCCGCGGCTTTCAAGCGTCGTAAATTGGAGTCCGAAAGCTCTTCGATCCGGTATCTTGATCGAATATCAAGTCTTACCAGAAGACTTCCTAAGCTCTCCCTCGTCCTTATGTGCTGCGCAGCCGCCTCGAAGGAGCCCTCCAGAGGTCACCGTGATCCCTGGAAGGCTCTTTCAACGCCTCCGCTACGCTTCGGCCCCTCAGTATAAGAGGGAAGGGCAGGATCATTGTTCAACGTCTTTGCTGCGTGGTCGGCAGTCATTGTCCTGCAAGAGCCGCATCGCCCATCAGGATTTCCAGGGATAAGCGGTCAGGAACCGCAACTGGGTGTCGCTCGTGACTTCCCAAACACTGCGAAGCGACATGAAGCGTCGATCCGGTGCTTCCACGGGTCCTTCGAACACGCGACGCGGCAGACCGAGCGGAAGCACCACGGCACGCCCCGGCCAATGATCGACCGCATGTTTCACCAGATCGCCGGCGAGTCGCTCCGGCTCCGCCGCCACATACCCGAAGGCTATTAGATACCTGGCTTTGGAGGCGCCATCCGTGTGCGCCGGATTGAGCAGGTAGCTGACGATCTTGGGCCACGCGACGGTCCAGACGATCGCTTCGACGTCGTCGGTCACACCGGCGCGCGCTCGACGAGTCTAATGTCCTCTGGCCGAACCGTCGCCAGCGCGCCGACGGGCGTCGGAAACTCGACCACGTAGGCCTCACCGCTGCGATAGACGCTGACGATCGTCCCTTCCGTGCCGGGCGCCAACACATCGCCATCGTCGCTGGTCGCAGCCGTCATCAACGCGACCCGGTCGAGATCCCGCAGATCCGACCGCGATGCGTCCTGCCGAAACTGGTAGGCAAATTCCAGCGTCATGGCGGCATGATAGGCGCATGCCGGGATTGCGCAACCGCTCCGTTTCCGAAGACCAGGCTGAAGGCTATCGGGCTCCCGAAGGCCTCTTTTCACCGATGTTTCCCAACCGCGCCGTCATCTTGAGGTGGAGCGTTGGACGCGCGCAGCTGCACAGTCTTCCACGGTCATCACATCAGATCGTTGCTAGCGAAAGACTGCAAATGTCTCGCCTGTCAGGCGACCCGCCGCATCACCAAGCTGGCATTCGTCCCGCCAAAACCGAACGAGTTCGACAGCACCACGTCCACTTGCTTGCGCTTCGCCTCGAAGGGCACGAGGTCGATCTTGGTCTGGACGGAGGGGTTGTCGAGGTTGAGGGTCGGCGGGATCACGCCGTCGCGCAGGACGAGGATCGAAAAGATCGCCTCGACCGAGCCGGCGGCGCCGAGCAGGTGGCCGATCGAGCTCTTGGTGGACGACATGGTGGCTTGCACGGCGGCATCGCCCAGGAGGCGCTCCACGGCCTTCAGTTCCAGCTCGTCGCCCATGGGCGTCGAGGTGCCGTGGGCGTTGATGTAGCCGATCTCGGAGGGCGAAATCCCGGCCCGCTTCACCGCCGCGCTCATGCAGCGGAAGGCGCCGTCGCCGTCCGGGGAGGGGGAGGTAATGTGGTAGGCGTCGCCCGAGAGGCCGTAGCCCACCACCTCGGCGTAGATCTTCGCGCCGCGGGCCTTGGCGTGCTCGTACTCCTCCAGCACCACGATGCCGGCGCCCTCGCCCATGAGGAAGCCGTCGCGGTCGCGGTCGTAGGGGCGGGAGGCCTTTTCCGGCGTGTCGTTGAAGCCCGTGGTCAGCGCCCGGCAGGCGGAGAAGCCCGCGATCGAGAGGCGGTTCACCGGCGACTCGGCGCCGCCCGCCACCATCACGTCGGCATCGCCCAGCGCCACGAGGCGGCTCGCGTCGCCGATGGCGTGGGCGCCGGTGGAGCAGGCCGTGACCACGGCGTTGTTCGGCCCCTTGAGCCCGTAGGCGATCGAGACCTGGCCGGAGGCGAGGTTGATGATCCGGCCCGGGATGAAGAACGGCGAGATCCGGCGCGGGCCCTTCTCGTGGAGGGTGACCGAGGCGTCGTAGATGCCGCCGATGCCGCCGATGCCGGAGCCGATCAGCACGCCGGTGGCGCACTGGTCCTCGTGGCTCTTGGGCAGCCAGTTCGCGTCCTTCAGGGCCTCGTCGGCCGCCGCCATCGCGTAGACGATGAACGGATCGACCTTGCGCTGCTCCTTGGGCTCCATCACCGCGTCGGGGTTGAAGGTGCCGTCGGTGCCGTCGCCGAACGGGACCTGGGCGGCGACCCGGCAGGGCAGGTCGGCGGATTCGAAACCGCGGATCGGGCCGGCGCCGCTGTCGCCCGCGATCAGCCGGCTCCAGGTGTGCTGCACCCCGCTGCCGAGCGGCGTGACCATCCCCAGACCCGTGACCACCACCCGCCGCATGCTACCTGTCCCGTCTCAAGACCATCTTGGGAAGCGCGCCCCGCCGCCATCGACGCCGGCTTGCCACCGGAGCGCATCTTGAACAACCGATTGCGGCCGGATCCGTGCCCGCCCGACCGCGAAACGCAGAACGGCGCGGGGGCTGCTTCGCCTCACCCGCGCCGCGTGAAACCGAATCCGGCGCCTCAGGCGGCCGAGTTCTTCTCCAGGAACTTCACCGCGTCGCCGACCGTCTGGATGGTCTCGGCGGCGTCGTCCGGGATCTCGACGTTGAATTCCTCCTCGAAGGCCATGACCAGCTCGACCGTGTCGAGGCTGTCGGCACCGAGGTCGTCGATGAAGTTGGCGCTCTCGACCACCTTCTCGGGCTCGACGCCCAGGTGCTCGACGACGATCTTCTTCACGCGCTCAGCGATATCGCTCATCGGTCTTCCGTCCTCGTCCTTTTGGTCTGTCAGTCGTCTCGGGGTGGTGCCGTGGCCGCGCCGCGCCCCTTCGGGCTTGTTGGCGGGCCGGTGTCGATCGCGCGTGTTTCGAGGTGAACCGGGACGGCCCCGCCGGGGGGCCTTGGACTGAAAACCCGCTGAACCGTCAACCCCCTGTACGGCTGCGGGGCGTGGTAGCACAGGGTTCCCGCCCTGGCGAGAGCCGTTCAGATTCCCTTCACGGGTGTGGCACGCGCGTGTCGGACGGGGGTGTCGGGGCCTAGAACATCGCCATGCCGCCGTTCACGTGCAGGGTGTGGCCGGTGACGTAGGCGGCCTCCGCCGACGACAGGTAGATGCAGGCGGCGGCGACCTCCGCGCCCTCGCCCAGCCGCCCGGCCGGCACCCGGGCCAGGATGCCCTCGCGCTGCTTCTCGTTGAGCGCGTCGGTCATGGGCGAGCTGATGAAGCCCGGGGCGATGCAGTTGACCGTGATCCCGCGCGAGGCGACCTCGGCGGCGAGCGCCTTGGTCATGCCGACGAGCCCGGCCTTGGCGGCGGCGTAGTTGCCCTGGCCGGGATTACCGGTCGAGCCCACCACCGAGCCGATATTGACGATCCGCCCGGAGCGGCGGCGCATCATGCCCTTCACGGCCGCCCGCGAGAGCCGGAAGGCGGCGGTGAGGTTGACGGCGAGCACCTGCTCCCACTCGTCGTCCTTCATCCGCATGAACAGGTTGTCCCGGGTGATGCCGGCATTGTTGACCAGGATATCGAGGGGGCCGATCGCCGCCTCGGCGGCCGGGACCAGGCCCTCGACCGAATCCTTGTCGGAGAGGTCGGCCGCCACCGGGCTCGCCCGCTCGCCGAGCTCCGCCGCAAAGGCCTCGAGCGCCGCCGGCTTCGTGCCCGAGAGCGCCACGGTGGCGCCCTGGGCGTGCAGCGCCCGGGCGATCGCCTGGCCGAGGCCGCCGGTGGCGCCGGTCACGAGGGCTTTCTGGCCGGTGAGATCGAACATGCGGGTATCCCTTTACCTTAAAGCGCGAAGGCCGCCACGTCCGCGGGCGTGCCGATCGCCGTGGCCCGCGCCTGGGGCGCGATGCGCTTGACCAGACCGGTGAGCACCTTGCCGGCGCCGAGCTCGTAGAATTGGTCGACCCCCGCGCCCGCCATGGCGGCGACGCTCTCGCGCCAGCGCACGGTGCCGGTGACCTGATCGACCAGGGCCGCCCGGATCGCCGCGGGCTCCGCCACCGGGGCGGCCGTGACATTGGCGTAGAGCGTCACCCGCGGCGCCTTCAGGTCGACCTGGGCCAGGGCCGCCGCCATCGCGTCGGCGGCCGGCGCCATCAGCCGGCAATGGAACGGGGCGGAGACATTGAGCATCACGGCGCGCTTGACCCCGCGCTCCGTGGCGATGCCGACCGCCCGCTCCACCGCGGCCCGGTCCCCCGAGAGCACCACCTGGCCGCCGCCATTGTCGTTGGCGACGTCGCAGACCGCGCCGCCGGATTCGAGCGAGGCCGCCTCGGCGATGCCGCGCGCGGCCTCGACATCGGTGCCGATCAGGGCCGCCATCGCGCCGACGCCCGGGGCCACCGCTGCCTGCATGGCCTCGCCGCGCAGGCGCAGCAGCCGGGCCGCATCCGCGATCGACAGGGTGCCGGCGGCCGCGAGCGCCGCGTATTCGCCGAGCGAATGCCCGGCCACGCAGGACACGTCCCGGGCGAGGTCCAGGCCCCGCTCGGCCTCGAGCACCCGCAGGGCCGCGAGGCTCGCCGCCATCAGGGCCGGCTGGGCGTTGGCCGTGAGGGTCAGCTCCTCCACCGGCCCCTCGGCCATCAGCCGCGACAGCGGCTGGGACAGGGCGTCGTCGACCTCGTCGAGCACGGCCTTCGCCTGGGGGAATTCCTCCGCCAGCCCCTTGGCCATGCCGACCGCCTGGCTGCCCTGGCCGGGAAAGATGAGTGCGCGCATGGTCGGTCCTGTCGCTCTCGTCTCGTCGCGGTCGCCGTGCGACACGCGGCCCCTGTCGGCCGGAATTCTGGATTGCGCGGCGCGCACTCGCACCCGAGGGCGCGAGTGTCAACAATGCGTCGCACAATCCGCGAGGCCTGCCGCCCCGGTCGCCGACCGCCAGACGCGCGCCCGGCGCAACCCGCTGTGCTTGTTGCACAACGGCATTCCGTGTAGAGTGGCGCCACACCCGACATCACCCGTCGCTTAAGCTGAGGAGCCGCCCCGCATGGCGCGCGTCACCGTCGAAGACTGCATCGAGAAGGTCGAGAACCGGTTCGAGCTGGTACTGCTGGCGAGCCACCGGGCGCGCCTGCTGGCCGCCGGCGCCCCGCTCACCATCGACCGCGACCGCGACAAGAACCCGGTCGTGGCCCTGCGCGAGATCGGCGACGAGACGATCACCGCCGACGACCTCAAGGAGCAGCTGATCCACTCGATGCAGAAATACGTCGAGGTGGACGAGCCGGAGGCCGAGACCGTGCCGCTGCTGTCGAGCTCGCCGGCCGCCGCCGCCGTGGCCCCGCAATCCTCCAGCGATGATTCGGCGGTCCAGTTCGACCGCATGAGCGAGGAGGACCTGCTGCGCGGTCTCGAGAACCTCGCCCCGCCCGTCGAGACCGACGACGAGGGCGAGTAAGCCACTGCGCGAGCCGCACGACGTGGGTCTGGATGATCACGACCTGAACGAGACCGGACCCGGCGGAGACGCCGGGTTCTCTCGTTCGGACGGCGATACGGTCGCAACCGGCGCTTTTCCGCAGCCGGGGGCTGGCGCGGGCACGCCCGTTGCGGGAGAGTCGGGCGTGACCCCGACCCCGCGCGCCATCCAGGAACAGACGACGGCCCGGCGGATGATGCGCCAGTACGAGCTCGTCGAGCGGGTCAAGCGCTACAACCCGGCCGCCGACGAGGCTTTGCTCAACCGCGCCTACGTGTACGCCATGCAGGCGCACGGCACGCAGAAGCGCGCCTCGGGCGACCCGTTCTTCGCGCATCCGCTCGAAGTCGCCGCGATCCTCACCGACCTCCATCTCGACGACGCCACCATCGTGGCCGCGGTCCTGCACGACACCGTGGAGGATACCGAGGCGACCCTGGAGGAGATCCGCCGGCTGTTCGGGCCGGAGATCGGCGCGCTGGTCGACGGCCTGACCAAGCTGAAGCGGCTCGACCTCGTCTCCAAGCAGGCTGCCCAGGGCGAGAATTTCCGCAAGCTGCTGCTCGCGATCGCCGCAGATGTCCGTGTGCTGCTGGTCAAGCTGGCCGACCGCCTGCACAACATGCGCACACTCCAGCACATGCGGGAGGACAAGCGCCACCGCATCGCCCAGGAGACCCTGGACATCTACGCGCCGCTCGCCGGCCGGATGGGCATGCAGGAGCTGCGCGAGGAGCTGGAGGACCTGGCCTTCCGCAACATCGAGCCGGAGGTCTACGCCACCATCACCCAGCGGCTTGCCCGCCTGACCGCCAAGTCGGAGCGGGTGGTCGAGACCATCGCGCAGGTGCTGACCGAAAAACTCTCCGCCCAGGGCATCACCGCCGAGGTCAGCGGCCGGCAGAAGCGGCCGTTCTCGATCTGGTCGAAGATGGAGCGCAAGTCGGTCGCCTTCGAGCAGCTGTCCGACATCTTCGGCTTCCGGGTGATCGTGGACACGGTCCAGGATTGCTACGCCGCGCTCGGGATCGTCCATACCAGCTGGCCGATGGTGCCGGGCCGGTACAAGGACTACATCTCGACCCCGAAGCAGAACGATTACCGCTCGATCCACACCACGGTGATCGGGCCGAAGAGTCAGCGCGTCGAATTGCAGATCCGCACCCGGGCGATGGACGACATCGCCGAGTACGGCATCGCCGCGCACGCCCATTACAAGGAACTCGGGATCGATTCGGCCAAGGAGCCTGCCCGTGAGGGCAGCGTGCATCCCAAGCTCGCGGCCGAGAGCGGCGCCTACCAGTGGCTGCGCCGGACGATCGAGCTCCTGGCCGAAGGCGACAGCCCGGAGGAGTTCCTGGAGCACACCAAGCTGGAGCTGTTCCAGGACCAGGTGTTCTGCTTCACCCCGAAGGGCCGGCTGATCGCCCTGCCACGGGGCGCGACGCCGATCGACTTCGCCTACGCGGTGCACACCGATGTCGGCAACTCGGCGGTGGGCGCCAAGATAAACGGCCGGATGGCGCCGCTGCTGCACGAGCTCGCCAACGGCGACGAGGTCGAGATCAGCCGCTCGGACGGCGCCTCGCCGCCGGCCGCCTGGGAATCCCTGGTGGTGACCGGCAAGGCCCGGGCGGCGATCCGGCGGGCGACCCGGGCAGCGGTGCGCCGACAATATGCCGGGCTCGGCCGCCAGATCCTGGACCGGGCGTTCGAGCGTGCCGCCAAGACGTTTTCCGAGGACAAGCTGCGGGGCGCCCTGCCGCGGCTCGCCCGGGCCACCACCGAGGACGTGTTCGCCGCCGTCGGGCGCGGCGAGATGTTCTCCGGCGACGTGGTGCGGGCGGTCTATCCCGACCATCGCGACGAGCGTCGGCCGTCCACGCCGCAGGGCGCGCTGAACGGCGCCGGCCGCCTCGTGCGCTCGGCCGATCAGACCATGCGGCTGACCTTCCCGGGCGCCGAGGGCAAGGCCGAGGACCGCAGCGACGCGATCCCGATCCGCGGCCTCACAGGCGACCTGCCCGTGACCTTCGCGCCGAACGGCGGCGCCGTGCCAGGCGACCGGATCGTCGGCATCCTGACCCCGGGCGTCGGCGTCACCGTCTACCCCATCCAGTCGGCGGCACTCGCGGCCTTCGACAACGAGCCTGAGCGCTGGCTCGACGTCCGCTGGGACACCGAGGCCTCGGGCAGCGAGCGCTTCCCGGCCCGGCTGGCGCTGAAGTCGATCAACGAGCCCGGCGTGTTCGCCCAGATCGCCCAGGTGATCGCCGACCACGACGGCAACATCGACAACATCTCGATGAAGCGGCGCACCCAGGACTTCACCGACATCACCATCGACCTGTCGGTCTGGGATCTCCAGCACCTGACCGCGATCATTGCGGAGTTGCGCGGCAAGCGCCCAGTCAACAGCGTGGAGCGCGTGAACGGCTAGGGTGCCCGGCCACCGGATTGGATCCCGGGACGGCGCCAGCCCGCCTGATCTTAACGGCCGGATGCCGGCCCCGGAGGCGAGGCGATCGGGGCCGCGCAAGATTACCGTTCGCTCCAACACGCAATAGACCTAAGGTTTATCGGATCAACTCAGGTCTTTCATCCCAGGCTGGCGGCGCGATACGTCGCGATACGACTTTCTTCTCGACCTCCCGGGGAAACCGCGCTATCGAGAGCCGCATTCCTTCCGGTTGACTTGACAGGGATGTGTTTCGCCCGAATGGTTGAAACGCCCGGGCGACGGTCACCCCGGAAGGGGACCGTGCTTTTCCGTCCCGGATTTCTTTCTATCTCGTCATTCGATCACGACGATACGGCCTGGGTTTTCCGCCCGGATTTCGAGCAGCCGTTTCAGCACACGATTTCCGGCAACCCATATTCTTTCAGGATTCGACTCATCCATGGCAGCACCGCAGCGCAGCGCCCTCTTCATCGACGGCGCCAACCTCTACGCGACCACTAAGGCCCTTGGCTTCGATATTGACTACAAGAAGTTGCTCAAGGAATTTCAGGCTCGCGACAACCTGCTGCGTGCGTTCTATTACACCGCGATGATCGAGGATCAGGAATATTCCTCGATCCGGCCGCTGATCGATTGGCTGGATTACAACGGCTATCGCGTCGTGACCAAGCCCGTGAAGGAGTTCACGGACTCGATGGGCCGGCGCAAGTACAAGGGCAACATGGATATCGAGCTGGCGATCGACGCCCTCGAGCTCAGCCCGCATATCGACCACATGGTGCTGTTCTCCGGCGACGGCGATTTCCGCTCGCTGGTCGAGGCGATGCAGCGGCGCGGCGTCAAGGTGACGGTGATCTCCACCATCCAGACCCAGCCGGCGATGATCTCCGACGAGTTGCGCCGGCAGGCCGACGAGTTCGTGGATCTCGCGAGCCTTGCAGCCCGGATCGGGCGCGAGCCGAGCGAGCGCCCGGTCCGGGCTGCCGGCGAGACTGCCAGCCGCTACCGCGGCGAAGCCCGCCCGAGCCCGGCCCTCGAGAACCGCTACGGCATCCGCCAGCCGGAATCCGAAGAGGGCTGAGACCGGGGCCAAGCGTCAGGCGTCGCCGTCGAGCCAATCGATCACCTGCTGCGCGCCGCGATCGGCGGGGAAGACCGGGGTAGAACACCTGGCTGACGACGCCGTCGTCGATCACCAGGGTGAGGCGGCGCAGCAGCACCTGCCCGCCCGCCTCGAAGACCGGCAGGCGCGCGGCCATCGTGAAGGCCCGATGCGGATCGGCCAGCAGCGGGAAGGTGAGGCGCAGCCGCTCGGCCGCCTCCCGCTGGTAAGCGCTGGTCTGGGTCGAGAGGCCGTAGACCTGCGCGACGCCGCGCTCCCGCAGGGCGGCATGGTGATCCCGGAAATCGCAGGCCTGCGGCGTGCAGCCCCGGGCGCCCGGAATCGCCGGTGCGCGGATAGGCATAGGCCACGGTCCGGCCCGAGAGCCGCGCCAGCGACACGGTCGTGCCGTCGGTCGCCGTGAGCGCCACTTCGGGCAGCTTCATCCCGCGCAGGTGTTCGGCCGCGCCGTCACCCACGGGGGCAGGGAGGTCGGCGGGCAAGGCGTCGAGGCTGGGCTGCATCGGCGGCTCCTCGGATCGCGCGAGCCTAGATCGCCACGGACCGAAGGTGAATCGCCAGTTTTGGACTTCGCCTTGCCAGTCATCACGCGCGGAGCGACGTGAGCCCGGGGCAGCGCGACATCAGGAGATCGCGCGCTGCCCTGGGTTGCTTCACTGCGCTCGCAATGACGGAAGGGCCGTGAACCGATCTACCCCCGGTCCCGCAGCAGCCGCGCCCGGTCGCGCTGCCAGTCGCGCTCCTTGGCGGCCTCGCGCTTGTCGTGGGCCTGCTTGCCCTTGCCCAGGCCGAGCTCGATCTTCGCCCGGCCCTTGTCGTTGAAGTAGATCTTCAGCGGCACCACCGTGTAGCCCTGGCGCTGGGTGGCGCCGATCAGCTTGTTGATCTGGCGGCGATGCAGCAGCAGGCGGCGCGGGCGCTTGGGCTCGTGATTGAAGCGGTTCGCCTCCAGGTATTCCGGGATATAGGCGTTGAACAGCATCAGGTCGGTGCCGGAGGGGCCGGCATAGGCCTCGCCGATCGTCGCCTTGCCGCCGCGCAGGGACTTCACCTCGGTGCCGGTCAGGGCGATACCGGCCTCGAGCGTGTCCTCGATCGTGTAGTGGAAGCGCGCGGCACGGTTGTCGGCGACGACGCGGCGACTGGGCTCCGGTTTCGGGGCCATGTGTGTGTGACTCTCCTCAGCCTTCGAGCAGACCGGCGTGGCGCAAAGCCGCGTCGACGATCGCCCGGGTCGCGTTCGAGACCGGCACCAGCGGCAGGCGCAGGTCCTCGGTCATATGGCCGAGCTTGGCCAGCGCGTACTTGGTCGGGCCCGGATTGGCCTCGGCGAACAGCCCGC
This sequence comes from Blastomyces emzantsi, assembly GCA_003206725.1. NCBI lineage: Eukaryota > Fungi > Ascomycota > Eurotiomycetes > Onygenales > Ajellomycetaceae > Blastomyces > Blastomyces emzantsi. The sequence continues at coordinate 17,096 of QGQJ01001336.1, forward strand.
TCTGGAGCGGGAACAGCCGGTCCTGCAGGGCCAGCGCCTTGGCGTAGTCGCCGGCGAGCGAGGCCTCCTGCAGGTCGGCGCAGAGGCGCGGCGCCACGTTGGCCACCACCGAGATGCAGCCATGGCCGCCCTGGGCGTTGTAGCCGAGCGCCGTCGCATCTTCGCCCGAAAGCTGGAGGAAGTTCGCCCCCATGGCCTGACGCTGCTGGCTGACGCGGTCGATCTTGGCGGTCGCGTCCTTCACGCCGGCGATGTTCTTCAATTCGAAGAGCCGGGCCATCGTCTCGACACTCATGTCGACGACGGAGCGCGGCGGGATGTTGTAGATGATGATCGGAATGCCGACCGCGTCGTTGACGGCCTTGAAGTGGGCGTAGAGTCCCTCTTGCGTCGGCTTGTTGTAATAGGGCGTGACCACCAGCACGGCGTCGGCGCCGGCCCGCTCGGCGTGGCGCGCCCGGGCCACCGCCTCGGCGGTGGAGTTGGAGCCCGCGCCCGCCACCACGGGCACGCGCCCGCCCGCCTCGTCGATGCAGGCCTCGACCACCCGGTCGTGCTCGGAATGGGTCAGGGTCGGGCTCTCGCCGGTGGTGCCGGTCGGCACGAGGCCGTGACTGCCCTGGTCGATCTGCCAGCGTACGAATTTCCGGAACGCGGCCTCGTCGAAGGCGCCGTCGCGGAACGGCGTCACAAGCGCGGTGAGCGAGCCCCGCAGGCGGCTCCCGGTCATCTCGGTCATCTCAGGCGTCCCAAAGAGGCTCAGCTGGGGTCTCGGCGGATGGGCAGGTCCCGGCACTCTCGGCGCCGTGCGTCCCGCGCGCCGTTCGGCCGCGGACGGGCAGACATAGGCGGTCGCGCCACGGGGCGCAAACAGATCGTGGCGAGGGTTTACGGGTTCTTAATGCCCCCGCGCCGATCTTCATTTCTTTCCACTCCGGTCGCGAGAAGGGGGGAAACGTGATCCGAGCCCAGTCGATCCGAGGTCCCGTGATCCGCGCGCTGGCCTCGACGCGCACGCCCCTGGCGGCGGCGGCTCTGGTCACGACCCTCGGGGTCGCGCTCGCGGGCCAGGTCGGCACCGACGCGCCCGCCTCGCAGCCTACGCCGCCCGCGAGCGACGCTGCCCTGTCCCCGGCCCAAACCCGGAGCACCGAGGCCGAGGCGGTCGCCGATCCGGTCACCGCCGACGCCCTCAAGCTCGATCCGGCCCAGACCGCCAAGGGCTCCGACCGGGGCGAGGAGGCCGCCGGCAAGATCCCGGCCGCCGCCACCGCCTACGCCTCGGCCGACCCCGACGCCCCCGTGGTCTTCCCGCTGCCCGACGCTGCGCTGACGCCGGCCGCGCCGGTGCCCGAGGTCCCGGACCCGGGCAAGCCCAAGATCTCGGGCGACACCGATCCGACCCTGCTGCGCGGCGCCATCGACCTCTACCGCAAGGGCCGAGTCGCCGACGGCGACCGGATGCGCGACGGCTTCACCGATCCCGCCGCCCGGGCGCTGCTCGAATGGGTGGCGATCCGCGCGGGCGCCGGCATCGGCTTCGCCCGCACCATCGCCTTCACCCGCGCCAACCCGACCTGGCCGGCCGGTCCGCTGCTGCGCCGCCGGGCCGAGGAGGCGCTGCTCTCCGAGCGCAAGCCCCCGGCCGTGGTCCGGGCCTATTTCGCAACCGCCAAGCCGGTGAGCGCGCCGGGCAAGTTCGCCCTGGCGCTGGCGCTCCGGGCCGACGGCTACGACACCGACGCCGCCGAGATCGTGCGCGACCTGTGGCGCACCGAGACCTTCGGCAAGAGCCTCGAGGCCAAGGTCCAGGACGCCTTCCCGGGCGTGCTCACCCGGATCGACCACCGCTACCGGATGGAGCGGGCGCTCCTGAAAGACGATTGGGAGAGCGCCGGCCGGGCGGCGGGCTATGCGGGCGGCGCTTATGCCAGCCTCGTGCGCGCCCGCCGGGCCGTGGAGGACAAGGCCGGTGCCCCGGCCGCGCTCGCCGCGGTGCCGCCCTCCCTGCGGGGCGACGCCTCCTACATCTTCTCCCGGGCGCAGTATTTCCGCCGGGCCGACAAGCCCGAGGAGGCCGCCGCGATCCTGGCCGCGGCGCCCACCAACCCGGACGTGCTGGTCGACGGCGACGAGTGGTGGATCGAGCGCCGGATCGTGGCGCGCAAGCTCCTCGACCTCGGCAACGCCAAGACCGCCTTCACGGTGGCGAGCGGCCATGCCGCGCGCACCCCAGAGAAGCGCCTGGAGGCCGAGTTCCACGCCGGCTGGATCGCCCTGCGGTTCGCCGGCGACCCGGCGAGCGCCGCGCAGCACTTCGCCCAGATGGCGACCATCGCGGAGAGCCCGGTCTCGCTGGCGCGGGCCGCCTATTGGCAGGGCCGGGCGGCCGAGGCGCTGGGCCAGCGCGAGGCGGCCAAGGGCTTCTACGAGCGGGCCGCCCTGCAGCCGATCGCCTATTACGGCCAGGTCGCCCGGGCCCGGCTCGGCCAGACCAGCCTGCCGCTGCGCGCGCCGGCCGATCTCGAGGGCGTCGAGCGACAGGCCTTCGAGGACAGGCTCTACATCCGGGCTCTGCGCATGCTGGGCGAGGCGGGGCTCAAGGACCTGGCGCTACCGCTCTATATCGACGCCGCCCGGGACCTCACCGACCCGCGCGAGATCCAGGCGCTCGGCGACCTCGCCACCGAGATGAAGGATGCCCGCGCCCTGGTGGCGATCGGCAAGCTCGCGGTGCAGCGCGGCCTGCCGCTCGACGCCCACGCCTATCCGACCATCGGGATCCCGGCCTACGAGACTTTCACGGCGGTGCCCCAGGTCGAGCGGGCCATGGTCTACGCCATCGCCCGGCAGGAGAGCCAGTTCGACCCCCGGGCCCAGTCCGGGGTCGGCGCCCGCGGCCTGATGCAGATGATGCCGGCCACCGCCCAGCGCACCGCCCGCCGGGTGGCCACGTCCTTCGACGTCGACCGCCTGACCAGCGACCCGGCCTATTGCGCCAAGCTCGGTCAGGCCCATCTCGGCGAGCTGATGGAGGATTGGCGCGGCTCCTACGTCCTCGCCTTCGCGTCCTACAATGCCGGCGGCGGCAACGTGAAGAAGTGGATCGACGCCTACGGCGACCCGCGCAAGGGCGATGTCGACGTGATCGACTGGGTCGAGCGCATCCCGTTCACCGAGACGCGCAACTACGTGCAGCGGGTGATGGAGAACCTGCAGGTCTACCGCTCCCGCCTGGACGGCCGCAGCGCCCTGCTGATCGACGGGGATCTGCATCGCGGGGCGCGGTAGGGAGCCGGACGTTCGCCGCGTGGGTTGGGATGGTCACGCATCCGATGCCGGCGCATCTCCCTCCTCTGCGGGGAAGGGAAGACGCGCGCGTCAGTCGCGGCCATCATTCGCAGACGGAACCGCGCGCTCGACCAGCGCTCGCACCGCTTACCGCTGCTCGCTCGCGATGATGGCGCGCAGGGCGGTGAGGGCACGTTCCCGGCCGGCGTCGGTCCTGATACAGGACCAGAGGCGCAGGCATTCCTGCATGTCGGCGATGGCGGGCGAGCCGCTCTCGCCGTCGAAGAAGCGGTCGACCGGGATGCCGAGAATGTCGGCGAGCGTCAGCAAGGTCTGGGTCCCCGGCTTCTTGGTGCCGCTCATGAGGGACAATCCCTGTACCGGCATACGGTATAATCGAACCGAATTTATAATGCAGAAAATTGTATAAAAAATCAATCCTGCTATCTTTATAGGTTTCTAGGGAATACCGCCCGATCAGTCCGATCGGTGCGCGATAGCTTGCATCATCGTCCCGGCAGTCGCCCCAAGAGCCGGGGCTGCTGAGCCCCAACACCGGACCGTTCGGCGTCGCGCGCGAGCTCACCCCGCATCGCGAAGCTTGGCCGCGTCGGCGCGCCGGCGACGGCCATCCCACCCACACCCTCATCCTGAGGTGCGCGCGCGAGCGAGCCGCGAAGGAGGCCTCCAGCCCACCGCGCGTTCCCTGGAGGGCTCCTTCGAGGCCTCCGCTGCGCTGCGGCGCCTCAGGATGAGGGGGGAATTGGAGGAGCCCTTTGTCGCCCTACTCCTCCGGCGGCCGCGGGCGCCCGAAATCGGGGGCGGCGGTCTCCTGGCCCTGGGCCACGATGCTGCGCCGGATCGCCCGGGTGCGGGTGAACATCGCGTGGAGCGCGTCGCCGTCGCCCCAGCGGACCGCCTTGGCCAGCGCCGAGAGGTCCTCGTTGAACCGGCCGAGCATCTCCAGCACCGCCTCGCGGTTGTTCAGGAAGATGTCCCGCCACATGGTCGGGTCGGAGGCGGCGATGCGGGTGAAATCGCGAAATCCGCTGGCCGAGAACTTGATCACCTCTGACTGGGTCGCGGATTCGAGGTCCGCGGCGGTGCCGACGATGTTGTAGGCGATCAGGTGCGGCAGGTGGCTGGTGATCGCCAGAACGTGGTCGTGGTGCTCGGCGCTCATGGTCTCGACATTGGCGCCCATGCCCTCCCACAGGACCCGGACCCGCTCCACCGCCGCGGGGTCGGTGCCCTCGGGGGGCGTCAGGATGCACCAGCGGTTCTGGAACAGGGTCGCGAAGCCCGCATCCGGCCCCGAGAACTCGGTGCCGGCGATCGGGTGACCGGGGACCAGGGCGACGCCCTCCGGCAGGTGCGGCCGGATCGCCGCCACCACCGCGCCCTTGACCGAGCCGACATCCGACACGATCGCGCCGCGTTTCAGGTATGGCGCCAGCTCGGCGGCGGCCGCGCCGATGGCGCCGACCGGCACGCACAGGATCACCAGGTCGGCCTCCGTGGCGCCCTCCTGCAGATCGCCGGTGACGACATCGGCGATGCCGAGCTCGGCGACCCGTTCGCGCACGGCCGCGTCCCGGTCCAGGGCGACGATCGTGCCGGCGAGGCTGTAGCGGCGGGCTGCCCGGGCGATCGAGGAGCCGATCAGCCCCAGCCCGACGATGGTAAGGCGCCCGATGGGCGGGGTCGCGGCCTCAGGCATGCGTGCCCCGCACGAAGTCGCCCAACGCCGCCAGGAAGGCCGTGTTCGCCTCTGCCCCCGCCACCGTCACCCGCAGGGCGTTGGGCAGGCCATAGGCGCTGACCCGGCGGGTGATCAGCCCGCGCTCGGTGAGGAAGGCGTCGGCGTCGGCGGCCGAGCGGCCCGGTTCGTCGGGGAAGTGGATCAGCACGAAATTGGCGACGCTCGGCGTCACCGTCAGGCCAAGCGCCCGGGCGCCGTCGGTGAGCTTGGGCAGCCACTCGGCGTTGTGGGCGGCGGCGGCGGCCATGTGCGCCTCGTCGGCGATGGCGGCCGCGCCCGCCGCGATGGCCGGGCCGGAGACGTTGAACGGGCCCCGGATGCGGTTGACCGCATCCGCCACGTGCGCCGGGGCGAGCATCCAGCCGATCCGCACGGCGGCAAGGCCGTAGATCTTCGAGAAGGTCCGGGTCATCACGACGTTCTCGGCTTCGAGCGCGAGTTCGAGCCCGGCCGAGTAGTCGTTCGCCCGCACGTATTCGGCGTAGGCGCCGTCGATCACCAACAGCACGTTCGCCGGCAGGGCGGCGTGCAGGCGGCGGATCTCGTCGAACGGCAGATAGGTGCCGGTCGGGTTGCTCGGGTTGGTGACGTAGACGATCCGGGTCCGCTCGGTGACCCGGGCCAGGATCGCATCGACATCGGTGGTGTAGTCGCGCTCGGGCGCCACCACCGGCGTCGCGCCGGAGGCCAGGATCGCGATCCGGTAGACCAGGAACCCGTGCTCGGAATAGATGCCCTCGGTGCCCGGGCCGCCATAGGCATAGGCCAGCAGCGAGAGCAGCTCGTCGGAGCCGGCGCCGCAGACGATCCGCTCCGGATCGAGCCCGTAGCGCTTCGCGATGGCCGTGCGCAGAACCGTCGCCCGCCCGTCCGGGTAGGTCTCCAGCTTGGCGGTGGCCTCGTGGAGCGCCGCGAGCGCCGCCGGGCTCGGTCCCAGCGGCGTCTCGTTGGACGAGAGTTTGTGGACCTTGCCGCCGCCGGGCCGCCCGCTCTTGCCGGGCACGTAGGTGTCGATCGCCAGGATTCCGGGGCGCGGTTCCGGGCGGACGGGTTTGGGGGCGGACATGGCTCTGCGACTCGGATGCGCGGGCGGAAGTTTCGTTTGCCGGGTCCGTCTACAGCATTTCCTCCGTGGGTGAAGCCGGAGGGTCCGGGCCGCGCCTCAAGGTTTAAGTGCCTGCCGGGATTGGACACGCCCTGGTTGGTCGCCGGAGCTTCGCTATGTTCCCCGGATCCCGCTTGCGACAAGGACGGATCCCATGCCCCTCACACGCTACTTGGATGGCGGCGCCCATATCCTGCCCGCCGACGAGACCCTGATCCGGTTCGCCATGACCAACGGCGAACGGGTGATCGGGATCGACGTGCCGATCCCGGTGCTGCGCCAGCATTTCGGCGGGGCCGACCTCGCCCCCCTCGACCTGTTCGCCAAAAACCAGGCGACGATCGAGGCCGCCGCCAGCGCGGCCTACGACAAGACCGCGACGCCCAACGACCTGCTCGACATGGGCCCGGAGGATTTCGCCACGCCGCCGGGCGCGGCCACGCTCTGAGGCGGAAGGTCCCGCCCCGCGGCGAAGCGCAAATGCCGCGGGGCACTCGCCACGTTTCGGCCTGTTGATCCCGGAGAAGGGACCGCGTCGGGCGCGCCGCGCCCCGCATGCCCCTGGACGGATCCATATGCCCGGTGACCTGATCCCCTGCAGCCTGTTCCTGATCGGGATCCTCACCTCGGTGGCCGCGGATTGCCGGATGCGCCGGGCGGAAGCCTCAGCCTGGTCGAACGGCTGCATCACCGCCGTCGGGGCCGCCATGGTGTTCTTCGCCTGCGCGGTCGCGATCCGCTGAGGGCGCGCCAGAGACAGGCACACGCCGCACCCGGATGCGCCTCCGGAGGAACCTGCGGCCCCGATACGCACTTCCCCAGCCGTGATCCTGGGCCGCATTCCGTGGTGCGGCCGGCTCAGTGAGGTTTCCATGATTTCGATCCAGGCGATCGTCGGCTGCGCGCTCGTCCTGTCCGGGCTCTGCGTCGAGAATCTCGCGAGCCGGAACTGGCGGGGCGGCGTCCGCGCCGACCGACTCGACGCCCGCGCCGCCCTGGCGCTCGGGCTCCCGGCCCTCGGGCTGGCCTTGATGGCGGCCCCGCTCGCCTGAGCCGGGCTTGAACCCCGGGGACGTGCCTCGGCGCACCGCGAAGCGTGGCTGATCGACCTAGATCCCGTCATCGAGAACCGAGGACGGATCATGGACTTCATCGCTGGTGTCATTCTGGACGGTGCGGCCTGGGCCGCGCATGCGGCACTCGAAGGCGTGCTCCAGGCCGTGCCCGCTCAGACCGGCCTGGAGCTGACCGGTTCCGCGGTGGAAGCCGTGGTGACGACGGCGGGAGACGTTCTCGGGCCCACCGGGACGGCCCCTGCCGCGGCGCCCGCGCAGAGCGACGCGCCGTAGGCCGATCCGCGGAGCGCAGGCCCGAGGCTGGACAGATCGGGCCAGGCCTCGCGGACTGGGCATTCTTGCACCGGTCCCTGCGTTGACGCTCGTCCCCTCGAGCATTACCTCCCGGTCTCGCTGGCCGCGTCGGGCGAGTGCGGCGCGTCATGCGATCCCGCGCTTCCCTGCCGCGGACCGGGATCGCCGACACACGGTCGTCAAGTCCCGCATGGATACCCAACCCGAGACCGCGCTGCGGCCGGACCCGATCGACGAGACGGCCGGGCGCCTGGCGGAGCCGTCGCAGGCGCTCGACCCCAAGAGCCTGGTCATGCGCTTCGGCGCGGACACGCCGCTTCTGACCGATGCCGGCGTCGAGCTCGCCCCCTTCCAGATCGCCTACCAGACCGCCGGCACCCTGAACGCAGCGGGCACGAACGCGGTGCTGATCTGCCATGCACTCACCGGCGACCAGTATTTCGCCCATCCGCATCCGGTCACCGGCAAGCCGGGCTGGTGGGAGACCCTGGTCGGCCCCGGCAAGCCGGTGGACACCGACCGCTACTTCGTTGTCTGCTCGAACGTGATCGGCTCGTGCATGGGCTCCACCGGCCCGGCTTCGATCGATCCGGCCACCGAGCGGCCCTACGGGCTGAATTTCCCGCTGGTGACGATCCGCGACATGGTTCGGGCCCAACTGATGCTGCTGGAGCGGCTCGGCGTGCGCGACCTGTTCCTGTGCATCGGCGGCTCGATGGGCGGGATGCAGGTGCTGCAATGGGCGGCGCTGTACCCCGACCGGGTCTTCGCCGCGATGCCGATCGCCACCGGGCCCCGCCACTCGGCCCAGAACATCGCCTTTCACGAGGTGGGCCGGCAGGCGATCATGGCCGATCCGGCCTGGGCCGACGGGCGCTACCTTGAGGAGGGCACGCGGCCGTCCAAGGGGCTCGGCGTCGCCCGGATGGGCGCGCACATCACCTACCTGTCCGAGCCGGCGCTGCACCGGAAGTTCGGCCGGCGGTTCCAGGGCGGCTCGGCACCGACCTTCTCGTTCAACGCCGATTTCCAGATCGAGAGCTACCTGCGCCACCAGGGCCTGAGCTTCGTCGAGCGGTTCGACGCCAACGCCTATCTCTACCTGACCCGGGCGATGGACTATTTCGACCTCGCCGAGGACCATGGCGGCGCGCTGGCCAACGCCTTCCGGGGCATCAAGACCCGGTTCTGCGTGATCTCGTTCACCTCCGACTGGCTGTTCCCCACCGCCGATTCCCGGGTGATCGTGCACGCGCTGAACGCCGCTGCGGCGCCGGTCGCCTTCGTGGAGGTCGAGACCGACAAGGGCCACGACGCCTTCCTGCTCGACGAGCCGGCGATGTTCTCCGCCGCCCGCGGCTTCATCGACGCCGCCGCCCGGGCCCGCGGCCTGTGAGCAATTCCACCCTCCGCCGGACCCACGGCGCGCCCTGGGACACCACGGACGCTCTGCCCCGCACCGCCGAGGGCAACGGCGCCCGGGTCGATCACATCGTCGTCCTGGGCCTCGTGCCGCCAAGCGCCCGGGTGCTCGATATCGGCTGCGGCGACGGCTCGTTGCTGGCGCTGCTGCGCGACCGGCGCGGCATCGACGGACGCGGCATCGAGCTGTCGCGCGACGGGGTGAATGCCTGCCTGGCCCGGGGCCTGTCGGTGATCCAGGGCGACGCCGACACCGACCTGGCGAACTACCCCGACGACGCCTTCGACGTGGTGGTGCTGTCCCAGACCATTCAGGCGACCCGCAATCCCCGGATCGTGCTGGAGCACCTGCTGCGCATCGGCCGGCAGGTGATCATCTCGTTCCCGAATTTCGGGCATTGGCGGGTCCGGTCGGAACTCGCCCTGCGCGGCCGGATGCCGGTCACCGAGATCATGCCGGATGCCTGGTGGGAGACCCCCAACATCCACCATTGCACGATCCGCGACTTCGTCGGCCTCTGCCGGCTGATCGGCGCCCGGATCGAGACCGCCACGGCGCTGGACGCCAGCGGCCGGCCGATGCGCTTCTCCATGCCCTGGTGGGTCTGGAACCTGTTCGGCGCGCAGGGGGTGTTCCTGCTCCGCCGCGACGGCGCCGAGGGCGGGCGCTAGCGCCGGGCCCGATCGCGCTGCTCACGGTACACGCACAAGCCCGGAAAGCCTTGAGCCGGCATTCCAACCCTCCACCTCGTCCTGAGGTGGAGGGTTGGATGCGATCGGCCCCTGTCGTGTAGCTCCGGCCCTGCGGCCTGTATCCATTCACGACATGTCCTGAAATAGACCAGAAACGGAGCTTGGCTATTTCTGGTCGCGTTCCCGTGATCGGACTGTGATTACGGATCTACTCGGCTGTGTTTCCGGATACTCACGTCCACGCGTCGCGCGTGGCCTGTGCTCTGCCGTGCCGACACCGTCCGGGATCATGGAATCCAACAGGGTCGGACAGGACACGTGCGACGCGCAATCGTGCATATCGGGATGCCGCGGACCGGCTCCACCGCGTTTCAGGAAGTGCTGGCGCGGCTGCGGCCGCGCCTCGACGCGGTCGGGATCTGCTATCCGAAGCTCGCCGCGCCGGGCGCCCCGGACAGCCTCGACGTCAACCACCACCGGCTCGGCCAGGGGCTCGACCGGCGCCGGCCCGAGGCGGAGCGCAGAGCCGGCCTCGCGCGGCTCGACGCGATCCTCGGTACGACCCAGGCGGACACGCTGATCCTCTCCTATGAGGATTTTGCCGTGCAGCGGTCGCGCTGGCGCGTCCCCGAGGTCCTGGCCGGGATTTGCGCGCGGCATGGCTTCGCCCTGGAGACGGCGCTCGTCGTCAAGCCGCAGGCCGAGCAGCTGGCGTCCGCCTACGCCCTGCGGACCCAGGTCGTCGCCGAGGGCCGCACCTTCCGGGGCTTCCTGGGCGTCGAGGGGACCTCGGGGCGCTACGATTATGCCGCCCTGCTGGAGCCGTGGCGCCGGGCCTCGCAGGGCCGCGTGACCGCCGTGCCCTTTCGCGACCGGCGGTCGGACGCGCCGCTGCTCGCGCGGCTGATCGGCGACCTCGGCCTGCGCGATCGCCTCGCGCCGCTGCTGACGCCGGCCGATCTGGAATACCGGACCAACCGGAGTTCGGGGCCGCTCGCCGTCGAGGCCGCGCGCCGTCTGTACCGGCTCGGCGTGCATCGGCAGGTAATCGGGCATCCGCGGCAGCTCGGCCATGTCGTCGATCGCTGGGCCTGGGCGCGGGGGCTGGACGCGGACCGGTTCCGCGGCGAAGCGCCGGAGGGGCTGGCCCGGGTCGCGGCGCGGTATGCCGCCGCCAATGAGCGCTTCGCCGCCACCTGCTGGGGCCGGCCCTGGGATGCGGTCATCGCGGCCGCGCCGGCCGCGCCCCCGAACGAGCTCGCCGCCCGGCCGGTCGCGCCGGAGACGGAGGCCCTGGTCGCCGCGATGATGCGAGCCGCGATGGATCACGTCGCTTTCCGGCCACTCCCCGCCTGGCGGCGGCGGGCCGCCACTTTGCTGGAGGACGTCAAGGAGCGCCTCGGCGACGTGGCCGGATACCCGGCCTGGCGCGTGCCATGACGCGGCGCCTCCCACGCAATGTTCGATAACCGGCAGCCGCGTTCGCGGACGATGCTCTGAGGCGATGGATATGTGCGTCTTGCAGAAGATCCCGACCGACGCGCCTTCGAGCCGCGTGATATGGCACCCGCTCCAGCCCCGGGAGGAGCGCTGGGCGCATCTCGGCCAGGGCCCGGTCATCGCGTGGCTGACCGGCCTGTCGGGGGCCGGCAAGTCGACCCTCGCGGCGGCGGCCGATCGGACCTTGGTGGCCAGCGGCCGGCACAGTGCGGTCCTCGACGGCGACAACCTCCGCCACGGCCTGAATGCCGACCTGAGCTTCACGGCGCAGGACCGCGCCGAGAATGTCCGCCGCACCGCCGAGGTGGCGCGGCTGATGGCCGAGGCGGGTTCGGTGGTGATCGTCTCGCTGATCTCGCCGTGCCGTGCGGACCGGGCGCTCGCCCGGCGGATCGCGGGCGACATCCCGTTCGTGGAGGTGTTCGTCGACACGCCGCTCGGCCTCTGCGAGGCCCGCGACCCGAAGGGGCTGTACCGTCTGGCCCGGGCCGGCCGGATCCCGGACTTCACCGGAATCTCGGCCCCCTACGAGGCACCCGAGCGGCCGGACCTGACGATCGCCACCGAGGGCCGCACGACGCAGGCCTGCGCCCGTCGCTTGAGCGCGCTGCTCCTGCGCCTGAGCCGGCGGGTCGAGGGCAGGGTGAAGCGGGGGCGGTGAACGGTCGGGGGCCGCCCTACCCGCCCGGCCATTTCAGTTCTGCCCGCAGGCCACCCATCTCCGAGCGCCCGAACGCCAGTTGCGCCCCCGCGGCCTCGGCCACGTCCCGGGCGATGGCGATGCCGAAGCCGGTGCCCGGCCGGGTCTCGTCCCAGCGCTGGCCGCGGCCGATACCGGCGATCGCCGCCGCGCTCATGCCGGGGCCATCATCATCCACGGCGAGGCTCAGGCGTCCGGCATCCATCGCCCCGGTGATCCGCACGCGGCGGTGAGCCCATTTCCGCGCGTTGTCGAGGAGGTTGCCCAGCACCTCCATCAGCTCACCCTCCTCCCCCGGATAGGCCAGTGGCTCCGGAACCGACACCACCCAGTCGAGGGAATCCCCCTCCGGCAGGCGGCGCAGGGTCGCGACAAGCCGCTTCGCCACCGGGGCGACCCGGCAGGACCGCCGCCGCAGGTCGCCGGAGGCGGCGATCCGGGCCCGGGCGAGCGCCCGCTCGACCTGCCCGCCCATCGCCCGGGCCTGCTCGGCGATCTCGGCCGAGAGGGCCGGGTCGGCGGGTCCGGTGCGCCGCGCCAGGGCGTCGAGCACGGCGAGCGGGGTCTTCAGGCCGTGGGCCATGTCGGTGGCTGCGTCCCGGGCGCGGATCAGGGCCCGCTCCTGCGCGTCGAGCAGCCGGTTGAGGTCGTGGACCAGCGGTCGGACCTCGTCGGGGAAATCCTCCGGCAGCCGCGTCCGCGTCCCGGCATGGACCGCCAGCAGATCCGCCTGCAGCACCCGGAACGGCGCCAGCGCCCGGCGGACGAACAGCGCCATCGCCAGGGTCAGGACGACGAACAGGGCCACGAGCGCCGGGACGAGCAGGCGCAGGAAGGTCGCCCGGCTCGCCGCGAGGTTGCGGCGATCCTCGGCCACGATCACCCGCAGATTGGTCTCGGCGCCGCCCGGACCGATCGTCAGCGGCTGGACCACCGCGATGAGCCGGCCGCCGTCGGGGCCGGTCGTATCGACGGTGCCGTTCGCGTCCGCTTGGCCGAGATCCAGACTCTTGTCCCAGAGCGAGCGCGAGCGCAGGACGTGCGATCCCGCCTCCACCTGCCAGTAGAGTCCGCCATACGGCGTGGCGAAGCGCGAATCGGGCGGCTCCCAGGAGAGGGTCGGCTTCCCGTCCGGCGCGAGGCTGACCCGTCCGGCGATGAGCTTGGCGGTTCGGTCGAGGGCGTCGGCGGTGCGGGCGTCGAGCACCCGGTCGAGGATTATGGTCAGCCCGATCCCGGCCAGCACCAGCGCCAGGGCGATCAGCGCCGCCGCCGCGAGGCCGAGCCGGAGGCGGAGTGAATGGCGCCTCACGGCCCGTCCGGCGCCGGGACGCAGTAGCCCTGGCCGCGCCGCGTCTCGATCACCCCCGGCCCAAGCTTGCGCCGCAGGCGGGTGAGCAGCGCCTCCAGGGCGTTCGCCTCGCGCTCGGTGCCGACCCCGTGCAGATGGTCGAGCAGCTCGCCCGCCGGCACCACCTGCCCCGGCCGGTGCAGCAGGAACGACAGGAGCCGGTATTCCAGGGCAGTCAATTCGGTCGGGCGGCCGTCGACGCTGACCGCCCGGGTGCGGGTGTCGAGCTCCACGGCGCCGGCGCGCAGCACCGGCGAGGCGTGGCCGGCGGTGCGCCGGAGGATCGCGCGCAGGCGGGCGACCAGCTCCTCCATGCGGAACGGCTTGACGAGGTAGTCGTCGGCCCCGGCATCGATGCCCTCGACGCGCTCGCGCCAGCCGTCCCGGGCGGTGAGGATCAGCACCGGCAGCACCACCTCGGCCGCCCGCAGCCGGCGCAGCACGCCGAGCCCGTCGAGCCGCGGCAGGCCGAGATCGAGCACCATCGCATCGTAGGGCTCGGTCTCGGCGCGAAACCACGCGGCCTCGCCGTCCGCGACCACGTCGGCGACGTAGCCGGCCTGTTCCAGCCCGGCTTTCACGTCCGCGGCGATGCGGGGCTCGTCCTCGACCACTAGGACGCGCATGGCCGGGTCCCGGGCTCAATCATCGTCGTCCTCGTCCAGGATCTTGAGCGAGCCGGCATCAACCTTCACGGAGCGCCGCTTCCCGTCGGCACCGAGGATGCGCAGCTTGTACAGCCACTGCCCGTCGTCGCGCTTCAGATCGACCGCCACCACGTCCCCCGGCACCGCGGCGCGGGCGGCCCGCAGGATCTCGTCGAGGGGGCGGATCTCGCCCTTCTCCAGGGCGCGGCGGGCGCGGTCGGCATCCTCTGAGGCGCGCGCCGGCCAGGCCGCGCCGGCGAGCAGCAGGAGCGCGGCGCGGCGCGACGGAGGCTGGATCATGCGGAGACGGGCTCGACCATGGCGGGGCAAGTGGGGTTCGAGCGCGCGAAATCATCCCGCGCCCGCACGGCATGACGCCCCCAGCCTGACGGGAGGCTGACAGGCGCCGTCAGGGTCGCGGGGCCGGATCCGGTCAGAAGGCGGGCCGTCCTCTTGCGGAGATGCCTCCATGTCCCTGATCCTCGGTGCCCTCCTCGCCTGTGCCGCCGGCCTCGCCGGCACCGTGCTCTGCCCCGACGACTCCGCCCGGCGCTCGCGCCTGCCGCTGCTGGCGGCGCTCCTGCTGGGCGGCCTCGCCTGGCACGCTCCTGCGAAGGCGGTCGAGCCGCTGCGCGGTCCGGCCCAGGTGCTCGACGGCGGGACCGTCATGGTCGGTTCACGCCGCGTCATCCTCTACGGCGTCGCGGCCCCCGATGCCGACCAGATCTGTTCGGACGCCCAGGACCTTCCCTATCCGTGCGGCCTGGCGGCGCGCGATCGCGCGGTGCCGGCCTGCGCGGCTGCCGATGGGGCCTAGGGCCGGCCGCGTCTGATCGAAGCCAAATCTCAGGTGACCGCCACCGCCTGGACATGGACGGTGCCGCCGCAGCAGCAGGGCCGAGGCCAGGACGAGCCCGGTGGCGGCACCGAGTAGCGAGCGGATGGTTTCGCGAAGAGCCATGCCGTCCTTGTGCAAGACCCGCCCTACGAGACCGCCATGGCCCTCAACGTGACCACGTCGCTGGTCAGCAAATGGGAGCAGGGCGAGAAGAAGCCCGGCGGCCCGTCGCTGAAGCTGCTCGCGCTGGCCAGCCGGAAGGGTATCGACGCCATCCTGTGAGGGGCAAGGCCCCGCGATCGAGACTACCGGCCCCGGCCGTCGTGTTTACGCGGGCGGGAGGACGCATTGCGGCGGCGCCCGCATGGGTCTAGGCACCCGGCAACAGATCGCTCTTCGCGTCCGGAAGGACTTGCCCTGTGACCATCGCCCCCGAACCGAATTCCTTCCGCACCGGCCCCGACGAGCGCGGCCGCTTCGGCATCTTCGGCGGCCGGTTCGTCGCCGAGACGCTGATGCCGCTGATCCTCGAGCTGGAGGCGGCCTACGAGGCGGCCAAGGCCGATCCCGCCTTCGCGGCCGACATGGCGAGCTACGGTACCCACTATATCGGCCGGCCGAGCCCGCTCTACTACGCCGAGCGCCTCACCGAGCACCTGCGCGCCAAGGCGCCGGCGGGCCAAGGCGCCAAGGTCTATTTCAAGCGCGAGGAGCTGAACCATACCGGCTCCCACAAGGTGAACAACGTGCTCGGCCAGATCCTGCTGGCCCGGCGCATGGGCAAGCCGCGGATCATCGCCGAGACCGGCGCCGGCCAGCACGGCGTCGCCACCGCGACGCTGTGCGCGCGGTTCGGCCTGAAATGCGTGGTCTACATGGGCGCGGTCGACGTCGCCCGGCAGGCGCCCAACGTCTTCCGGATGAAGATGCTCGGCGCCGAGGTGATCCCGGTGGAATCCGGCACCAAGACCCTCAAGGACGCGATGAACGAGGCCTTGCGCGACTGGGTCACCAATGTCGCCGACACGTTCTACTGCATCGGCACCGTCGCCGGCCCGCACCCGTACCCGGCGATGGTCCGCGACTTCCAGTCGGTGATCGGCCGCGAGACCCGGGAGCAGATGATCGCGCAGGAAGGCCGGCTGCCGGATTCGCTGATCGCCTGCATCGGCGGCGGCTCGAACGCCATGGGGCTGTTCCACCCGTTCCTGGACGACCGCGAGGTCGAGATCTTCGGGGTCGAGGCCGCCGGCCACGGGGTCGAGTCCGGCCTGCACGCCGCCTCGCTCACCGGCGGCAAGCCGGGCGTGCTGCACGGCAACCGCACCTACCTTCTGATGGACACGGACGGGCAGATCTCCGACGCGCACTCGATCTCGGCCGGCCTCGACTATCCCGGCATCGGCCCCGAGCACGCCTGGCTGCACGAGATGGGCCGCGTGAAGTACCTCTCGGCCACCGATTCCGAGACCCTGGAGGCGTTCAAGCTCTGCTCGATGCTGGAGGGCATCATCCCCGCCCTCGAGCCGGCCCACGCCCTGTCCAAGGTGCTGGACATCGCCCCCCAGCGCTCGGCCGATCACCTGATGGTGCTCAACATGTCGGGCCGGGGCGACAAGGACATCCCGCAGGTGGCGGAGATTTTTGGGACGAAGCTCTGAGGCTTTATGGTCCCGAGCTCATCCCATCCACGCCCTCATCCTGAGGCGGTGCAACGAAGCGAAGCCCTCGAAGGAGCCCACCTTCGGGGCCGCTGCGCGGCATCTTAGGATGGAGCGACGGTTTGGGCGGGCCGCAGCCTCATCGTCATTGCGAGCGCAGCGAAGCAACCCTGTGAGGCGCCACGTCTTGAGATCGCGCGCGGCCCTGGGTCGCTTCGCTGCGCTCGCGATG